>OV743716.1:136837252-137063484 GCA_928272305.1 Volucella inflata
ACTAACGATATTATCGGGAGAAAGCCACTCCCCAAATTGGTCCCGTAGAGCAATTTGTTCGGTTTCGTATCGTGGGCAATGAAAAATCGCGTGTTCCGCGTTTTCTGAAGCTGTTTTACAATGCGGACAGTTTGGATTAGTTTCGAGTCTGGGTTTAAAGAGATATTCTCTGAAGCACCCGTGACCCGTTAAAAACTGGGTCAGGTAGAAATTGATTTCGCCGAGGTTCCATTTAATCCATACGTCGATCACTGGCATGAGACGGTGCGTCCATCTTCTCTTTAGGGATTCGTCCCGTTGTTGTTGCCAGGTTGCAATACTCTGATTTCTTTTATATTTTCTTTTCTTGTTGGCCGGTTAGAGGCCATTTCGTACTCGCTCACGTTTAAGTTTTTCTATTTCTCCAGCGAGTATATCGATGGGTAGCATTGAAGATACGATCGAAACAGTTCGAAATGCACTGGCGACCCTTAGTGCGCTAAGGCGGTGCACGGATTAGACTCCCCGTAGGTAAGAGTTTACCTTTGCGGCACTTGACCATATTTCTGCTGCGTACATGCATATGGAACTGGCAGCTCCTGAAAGAAGAAGTCTTTTATTCTGTTTCGGGCCACCGGTATTACTCATCAGCCTTGAAAGTGCACTAATAGTTTGCGATGACTTTTTGCATGCGTGCGCAAGATGCTGTTTGAAGCTTAGAGGAGTGTCAATAATTACTCCGAGGTACTTAATAAACGGTTGAGACACGACTTCATGCCCTTCAACTCTAAACTTTATCGTTTCACGGACTTTTCTACTTGTGATGAGCACTGCTTCGGTGCGAGCTCTAATCCAGCCCTAGCTAGTCGACGTACAGTGCAGTTCTTATTCTATCGTTTTTGCCTCAACTGCCACGGCGATGTTGTCCGCAAAGCCTATAATTGACGCCTCCTTTGGAATCGGTAAGCGCTGAACTTCGTCGTACATAATGTTCCACAGCAGGGGGCCCAGGACCTAGCCTTGTGGTACACCACCAGTAATTTCGTACGACATAATTCCCTCATCGGAATCATAGAGAAGGACTCTATTAGCCTAGTACCTGGATTCGATGCAGGCAGCTCATCATTCGTTCCCAATTCGCCGAGTTAAAGGCGTTCTTCACGTCGAGGGTAGTTATTGCGCAGTATTTTTTGGTTCCTCCTTTGCTGCGCTTGCCTTCTAAAGCGATTCGGGCTCTCGTTAATACCACGTTGATCGCATCTACCATAGAGCGTGACTTACGGAAGCCGTATTGGTGTTCTGAGAGGCCTTCTGCTGTTTCAATAGCTGGTAGAAATCTATTGTAGATTATCCGCTCAAGGATTTTACCGACCGTGTCAGGCAGACAAAGAGGGCGGTAGGATGAAGGTGGACCTTTTAGCCTCGTAGATACAATTTTGTAAGATTTACCCAGTTATTGAGTTGTTCGCAGTCATCGCTGTACCGGGAACGTTTATAGATTCTTCGCGTTCGGATCTGAGTTCCGCGATTTCGGGAGTCCACCAGTATACTGGGGCTCGGTGTTTTTTTGTTTCAACTCTGGAAATTGAAGCATTACATGCATTGACAACTAATCGTGATACCTGCCTCACTAATAAAGGAGCTTAGAAGATCTTCGTCTAAACTATTTATTTTCCATTTGGGTCACTTGAGTGTTGTTCGGTTAATGTGGATTTCTGATCCGGTAACGGCGGTAAAAAGGATAGCATTATGGTCACTTTACGTATAATGATCACCCACGCGCCAGTTAGCATTTCGTCCCAAGCTGTTGCTCGCAAAAGTTATATCTATGATCGATCTGGATCTAGTTGTACTAAAGATATTTGTACTTCCATTGTTAGCCAAAACAATGCCCAAACAAGAGAATGCTTCGAGTAAATCAGCCTTTCTATGATTCGTATACGAATAGGCCCCATTCCGAGGCCCATGTGTTGAAATCTCCCGCGATAATGGCAGAACTCCTGCCTCTAGCGTCGTCAACTAGTCTATCCAAGGTAATTCCAAAGCTTTCAATAGTAGTGCTGGGTGGAATAAAGCAGCTATATTTTTAGAACCGTTTGGCCTAGCCCGTATCCTCCCGTAATCCTCCGGTACCTCAGAGTATTCTTGTTTGGAAGCGTCTCCGCAAGCGCAAATTGCAGATTTTCCCGTTGCGTCGGTTACCCAGTTCAAGTTAGGTTCCTATATTGCTCACAGAGAATCGTTACATCAATTTGTGGTTCACGAATAGTTTGTTGTAGAAGATCTTGAGCTGCTTCGCAATGGTTAAGATTAACTTGTAAGACATTCAAATTCGTCTCTAATGCTGTATTGTGTTCTGGACATTTCCTGCTACCAATTATATGTCCAGCAGACAGTTTGGTCTGGTTTTGCAGTCCTTCAACTTGTGACCATTTTCTCCGCACCTTATGCACAAGGCCTTTCGGTGGTCATTCGGGTCATTCGCATGCCCTTGCAAAGTGTCCGAACTCGAGGCAGCGTGTCGACATAAGTTTTTCTCGAATACGACAAGGAATCCAGCCGATATGCACTTTCCCGAGTTTTAAGAACTTGTAAGCTTACGGTAGCTGTATGCGTTCCAACATAAGCCTTTCTTGTGCTCCAAATCATCGTGGTTTTGAGCTCGATGTTCGCTTGTTCTGTTAAGGCGGCACAGATCTCCTCTTTTGACGTAACTTCGTCGATATCTTTGCGTTCTATCAAGGCCTCTTGTGTTATGGACCGATCTTTGCCATTTTCTCCCAGCACTTCCTTAATTTTATCTTTATAGACCGCAGTTGTTGGATGCAGCCTTGCTAAGCGAGAGTAAGAGGTCTCCGGCCGCAGTTTTCCGTATTCCGTTTACATCTGACCCTATTTCTTCAAGTGAAGGATGGGCTTTTAACTTGCGGAGCATGTCAGCGTAGGATAGATCTCCGATCTTTTTAATTACGATCGCATCCGGGATCGATGGTTTTTTAGTTCCTGTGGCGCTCTTCTTTTTGGCGACCTTACCCACGCTTGCGCCGGCTTATCTTCTAGATTGGGTTTAGGTTTCGGCATACTCTGCTTGTCTGTTTATTTATTGTTTTCAGCACCTTTATTGAACAGATCTCCAATTTTTTTACCGCTTGTCAGAGTGGATGCCGTGGTGGAATTGTAAACATCTTTTTTCTGAGAAAATGCTTTGAAACGACTCAAGTAAACGGCAAAATGTTCATGAAATGCGTTATTCTGATCTCAGAGGTTTTAGGCTTTTTTTGAACTAGCTAAAACCAGTAAGTTTATTCCGATTAATTGAAACTCCCTTATCCATTATGTTTCAGTCAACAATATCATAGTTATCTTATTTTTAACGGAACGATACTATTGACTATTCAGTTGAAATGAATTTATTACCTGTGCATGTATGTATTCATTTCAATATTGATGCATGTCTTTCTGTTTAAGGAACCATTCCCACATCTGGTTGAGCTGCTTCGATACACAAGTACGTGTGGAAAGTACTGGAACCTCAACAGTACCTCTCGCTATCATCATCACCATAACTATTCCTCAACAGTAACTTCAAGTGTCTCCAAGAAAAAGTTATCAAATTGAAATTTTTATTATTTCATTCGCTTCGTCGCCTTCCCTAACACCCGTTTTAAGGATATCGAAAAGGCAAGTACAACCGTAGATGGTCGACACATTCTAGAAGAAGTCGACGGAACTCGTGAAACTTCCGCCCAAAAGCGAGACTAACTTCCCAAAGGACATAAAAGTAAAATTAAATTATTATTAGTGAAGGAAGCATAGCCAGAAGCTAGGTTACGGGTAGGTATGGGTCTTCTTAGATAGTTTGTGTGCTGACGGTCATAGTCGTCTTTGGATCACAATTGGGACCAAGGGGTTGCGATAGTTGTAAGAACGTGTCTACCTTTCGTTAGTTACTTTCATTGATTCACTTTTAAGACAAAAAAAAAAAATCGAAAAAGAAAACGAAAATAGTCCAGCTTCTGGTGTCATCACTTGTCAGCCTGGGTGCGATGGTATTGGTTATAAGGGAAACTCAATTTCCAGAGATGCAATATTCAATTTCTAGTCACCACTCGTAACAAAAAAAAAAGTAGGAAAAGTTTATTTTTATCAAATTGGAGCACGACGTGCGAAGTCGTACGAATCCTTTTGCAACTTTTTGGGGAGTTTTGGGGCCCTTGAGAGGAGGGAATTGAATTTGCCGACACTAAAAAGTGTGCAAACGGTTTGCTTTTGATAACGCTGGTGTCAACGGTTTGAGAATCAATATAACTTGAGTAAGCCTTTGGGTTTAAGTTATCCATTCTACAACTGAAATTCGAGTTGACATAAAGTTTCAACTGAGATTTCTTTGAGATAAATTAAGTTGGCAGATGCATTTGAGCAACTTTGCATTTGTGAGATTTTAAATGCTAGAAAACCACACTTTAGGTTTATGGATATAGCTTTAACAAGAGTGAAAATCCTCTGAAAAAATCAAAAAGAATCTCAGCCTTGTGGACTGCAAAATACAAGACAAATGAAAAGACAATGGTTATACATATTAAGTGTATGAAAAGTCTCAGTTTCAAGCTTTGCCACACAAGTAAGTTTTTCCAGGATCATGAGATTCCTAAGGGCGCTTGTGACAAAGGCGCAAAAGTTGGTACATTCTCTAAGATACCGAAAATAGATACAATAGTTATCATCACCTCAGTGATGTTTTAAAAATGTCCTAATGTCCCTGTCCTCAACAGGGAAAAAATGCAATCTGTGATATGTCGGGTAAGCTCGTGCTAGGGCTTTGCCAGCACATAGACTTTTTATTTTTGCCAGATTTCGTCGAGGAAATGCCTTGTAAAACTGGGACCGAAAATTACTCGAAGAATTGAAGTCTCAAAGCAGCCATGAGCACCCTGATCCATTTTTGATCATATACAGGGTGAGTTTTTTAACTTGAGACATCCAAATTACTCGAAAAATAGCGAAATCGTGAAAAAAATTTCAGACAAAAATCACAAGGTTCTGAAGTGGACATAAAATGGTGAACACGAGTTTGATCTTGAGACCCATTTTCAATGTGAAACGAAGGTCACTTTTGATTTTTCAAATGATAATTCCTGATTTTCATTGCTCAGTCGTGTTGCTCAATGGGGCACACGTCTTTGTCTCAAAGGTCTTATTCATTCAGTGCTAGATACCACTGCACTGGCACGCCTAAATCATTAATCGGTTTCCAACGTTGTAAGGGTTTTAGAAGTTTGATATTTGTTTTGAGGAACTGATGATTGTTAGTAACGTTTTCCAGATTAATAATGCAGGCTATTTCAATTCAAGAGAAAATCGAAATGATATTGATCTATGGAGAAAGTGGAAGGAACATCGATGGTGCTGTTGCTCTTTACACCCAACGTTTCCCAGACCAGATACGATCGCGCGCTTCCTTTTATCGGGTCATCCAAAAATTCACTGGTGAAGGAAGTGTGCAACCAAGTAGCAACCATCGAGCTGATGTTGCCACCCGTGGTTTGTACCCCTCCCAGCTTGAACCTTGTGACTTGTGGTGGCTTGGACCCAGTTGGCTGGTGGAAAGTGACGATAAGTGGCCTGTTCAGAAAGCATATAGCGAAGAAATGCTAGCGGGCACCACTCTCCTTGCTACTTCGAAGCCTGAAGGACTGGTAAAACAAGAAGAGCACGAAATGTTGAGGAGATATTCCAGTTTAGACCAGCTCATTGCTGTTACCGCTTGGTGTTGGCGGTTTGCAGATGCCTCTAGGGGAAACCCCTATGAAACCTCAAGCTGGTGCACTGCCAAAGAACGAAGAGACGCCTTACAATTCTGGATAAGGTACGTGCAACATATATATTTTATTAATGAAATTTTCTGTCTCTCTCAAGGCAAACCCGTTCCTGTGAGGAGTAAGATTCGTAAATTGAATCCATCTTTAAACGCTGAAGGCATCCTAAGACTTGACGGGAGGCTGAAGAATGCATCGGTACCAGAATCTGAAAACTTTCCAGTCATTTTGCCAAAAGACAGCGCGCTCAGTATGTTACTGATCGCTCATGCCCACAAATTCACCTTGCATGGCGGTACTCAAGCTACCCTGCACTTTATCCGACGACGGTATTGGATAGTTGATGCCCGGTGCTCTATTGGTAAATATATTCGTCGATGTGTCCGGTGCTTTCGGCAGAAGCAAAGTGTTTCAAGTCAACTAATGGGCAGCCTACCATCTCCCCGCCATCACCAGCATTTTTACATTGTGGTCTGGACTGTGGGGGTCCCTATCTAATTCGTGCTTCCAAGGGTCGCGGCCATCGCACATACAAAGGTTACATAGCTCTGTTTGTGTGCTTCAGTACAAGAGCTATACACCTGGAGCTGGTCGGGGACATGAGCACGGAGTGTTTTCTTGCCGCTCTTCGACGGTTTTTTTGCGCAACGCGGCTACAGCTCGGATATTTATAGCGATTGCGCTACAACATTTGTTGGTGCCAACAGAACCTTGAGACAAGAATGATCCGAGTATCGCAAGCAGGTTGAGATTGCAGCCCAAGAGTTTGCCAGTCGAGGAGTTACATGGCACTTCATCCCTCCGGGCGCCCCGAATTTCGGAGGCATATGGGAGGCCGGCATAAAGAGTGTCAAACATCATCTAAAACGGACAATCGGCGACACCATAATGACCTTTGAAGAATATTACACGGTGCTCAAGCAGATTGAAGGTGTTCTCAACTCAAGACCCCTAACTCCGATGTCTGATAACCCAACGGATCTACTGGCGCTAACACCAGGGCATTTTTTGATTGGACGTGCGATCTATTCAGTTCCCGAGCCCAATTTACTTGATACTAATACCAATCGACTGACTAGATGGAAGCAGCTACAGCAAATGCAACAAGACTTCTGGAAGCGCTGGAGCTGCGAGTATTTCCATGAGCTCCAAGTCAGATCTAAGTGGCAACAAGCACAACGGAATCTTCGAGTGAATGATTTGGTGCTTCTACGACACGAACGAGCTCCCCCCTCACAATGGGCTCTTGGAAGAATTCTTGAAGTGCATCCAGGGCAGGACCATGTTGTACGAGTGGCAACTATTCAGACTGCATCCTCTGTGTTCAAGCGATCAGTTTCTAAACTAGTGGTGCTTCCCATCAACGATGCTAATGAGGAGCCAAATAGTGGGCGGTGCTAATACACTGTTCACTCTTCATTCATCTTTCGCCGCAGTACCTGGACGAGGTGGGCGGAATGTTCGAAAGTTGGTCCAGTCCCTTAAGGTCTGAAGATAGTCGCATTTGGTATACTCATTACGTGCATTTTTTTCGCATAATTTACTACTAATTGCTTTTTGACATTTGTACTTTGCGCACGCATGTTTTTTAAGCCTAATAAAATACGTTTTCGTTTGTCAATTGGCTTATTTTTTATTGTCTTCCGTTTTCTGCTTAACACATATGTGTATCGAATTGTTTGTGGAAAGTGCCCTGCTTAACGTTGACCTTATCTACTTTCAGCTTAGGAGAACTGTCTATCTTTTCAATTTCAACCAATACCATCAACACGTTTCCCATCAATCGGCCTTCTTACCATTTAAACAGTTCACAGTTCAATAGAAAAAATATCTTTCACTCTACTCAATTTTCATTATCCAACTATGCACGCTAGTGTCAAATGATTCTCAGTAGCTATTATCCGGTACCCAGTTATTGAGAAGTCGCTACATGCTATTGATATAACTCATGATTCGCTTGTAACGCAAAGCTGTGCTAATTAATTTGTTACGGATCTTTATGATCGATAGTGGTCTAATGGAACCTCCATACCATTGTTTCTCGGTCGATAGAGCTACCACCATCCCCATCTATTCCATTGAAATTCCATGAAGATATGGATGAAGCCTGGCAGGCATAATACATTAAGTCACATACTCGTACTCGTATATCGACAATTTGATTAATGTTTCAAATGATGCTTGAAGGAAAGCATTCTGATATCATAGATCCGTTTATGAGTTTCTTTATGAGGGATATGTGCTTTGTATGTCTGTAGGCATTTATGTCCGAGGCCATGAATGTCTGTTAGTAGATGGGTATGGTGTGCATTTTGTAAATTATGTAAACAAATTGCGAAGTTCGCTGATGGAATGTATTAGCTCAACGGGAGCTTGGAGTTAGCGGAGTGGTATTGGGAGGGAAAATATAAAAGCTATCTATATGAACATGTAGTATCTAAAATTATAACGACACTCGTTTCGGTGCGCACGTAACACAATTTCTACTGAAACACTATGAATGAAACTATGGGTATGGTCATAAATTGGATTGTTCAAAAAGTCATTGCGTTTTTGTGGATTGGATTGCTTTATCCTCATTTGTTTATATCTAAGCATGACATATACAAGGGTAGGGTGAAAAGTTCTCGGCCTGACAATGGGAGACTGCAATTTTCAGTTAAAAAATGATTTTATTTTTCATCACACGGATTAAGAAGAGCTAGCACGCGAAACAAATGGGATCTGAAAGAAAGAAAAGACCTAGCAAAAAAAGGAAGAGCCGGTTCTTTACCTGAAATCGAGCCACGAAAAAAAGACAACGAAAAAGACTTGAAACAGAAACAAACTCACGACAAATTACGTCCCCCGCCTGCAACAAACCAAGTCGGCATTACAGACTAAAATAAATTGCATTGCCTTCTTAAGGGAACTGTGACATCGGAATTTAAAGTTATGTCATTCCGACACAATGATCGGAAAATTAATGTAGTTGACTCTGATGGCTACCGAGCAATATTTAAAAAACTAAAGGGGCCTCCACCCCTCCTGCACTAAAGATGACATTGTAAATGACCTTTAAGGAAAAGGCTTGCAAATTATCTACGCATTTAGTGTCCTAAAGAAAATAAAGCAGGAAACGGAACAAGGCAATGAAATCTTGGTCAAGCATGGTATTCCGCTCTTTATGCTAACGTTCAATAGAAGCTAAAATATAGACGATATTTATAACGTAAAAATTATTTTGAATATCGTAGTTAAAATCGAGCCTATGCGTACGAATACACGAGGTATCGCTGGTCCTAGTGGTCCTAGTGCAGCGGAAAAGCCGCCACAGGTTGATGCGAGATCGTACGCGCAAGTCGCGTCAAACGAAAAAAAATGAAGATCAGTTAAAACAGATCCAGTCAGCCAAACATTTACCACTATGTTAGAAAAATTTGAGGAGCAAACCAAGGTTTATAAAACTAAAATTGACAAATTGAGAAAGCTCGAGTTCAGACCTCGCAAGACAATCAAAAAAACATGAATATGAAACAGCTACTTAAGATACTAACGTGGAACGCAAACGGCCTTCTGAAAAATTCGACGAGTTAGAAGTGTTTCTGCGGAAAAATAATATTGATATATGTTTGGTATCGGGAATGCACTTAAAAAAATGACTTAGACCCAAAAAAAGGGCTACAGCGATTACCATCCGATAAATCCTTCGGAAAATGCGAGAGGCGGGTCCTCTCTTTACATCAAAGACTGTATTAAACACCCCAAAAACATAGAAATAGAATTTGATTCTATGAAAATAAGCTTAGTGTCCGTAAGAATAAACCACTTAGACTACAAAATCGGATCTAGTTACTTCACTACTACTACTACTACAGCTAGCAGAAGACGATCTCGGACCTAATTTTGTCTTAGGTGGTGACTTTAACGCGAAACACACACAAGATGCATTTCGACAGAAGACAAATTATTGTACAAAGCCATCATGAAAAGTTGGGTGAACTTTTTTTTCGATAGGAAAGTCGACTTATTGGACAACTGACAAAAATAAAACCCCTGACCTCGTCGACGGAAGTCGAAGAATGCTATAATCTAATATGATCAGATCACACACAGCAGTCACTCTGAAAATTGGTCGAGGTCTAGTAAAAAAAAGAAGGACCGTCTAGGAAATAGAAGAAGAAATCGACAAACTCGTCGAATCATTCAGTTCTGAGCGTGGAAAAACAATCCTTTACGGAAAACAGAAGCACGAAACAATTAAGTCAAATACCAGCCTAAAATCGAAGAGATCATACGAGAATAGAGGAGAGCGCGGAACAGATGGTAACAATCCCGCGCGCCACCGGTTAAAAATTATCTGAACCATCTTTGTAACAAGCTAAAAAATGTGCTGCAGGACCTTAGAGAAATCAAGAGACTTCTACTTACCTCGAGGGTCTGACCGCTGATAAGTATTCAAACTACTCTCTATGGAAAGCCTTGAAGTCTATAAGGAAACCTGTTATGCACGCGCCGCCAATTAGGAAAACTAACGGGGGTTGGGTAAAAGAAGAAAAAGAGAAAGCAGAATTATTTGCCGATCACTTAGAGGAAACGTTTAAGCCGTTCGATGGGCAATCGTTGATCGAAGATCCGAATGATAATATGGCACCCGGCAACTTTAAAGTAAAAACCGTGTCCCTGTGCGAACTTCGAATGACAATAAAAAAATTTAAAAATAACAAGGCTCCGGGATATGACTTAATCACTGTCGAAATTTTGAAAGAACTACCGAAAAAAGTGCTGTTCCAAGGCAATGGAAAGTCACCGAAGTTATTATGGTTCCGAAACCGGGGAAATATGCAAATGACAAGAAATCTCACAGATCCATTTAACTTCAGCCAATAATATGTAAGTTCTTCGAAAAACTTCTGCTGAAACAATTGCACCCAGTTATTGAAGGAAGACACTTGATCCCGGGTCATCAATTCGGCTTTCGGGTCAAACATTCCACAATCGATCAGGTGCACCGAATAACGACTGAAATTGAAAAAGCTCCAGAAGGGATAAAAATATGGTCTAGCGCTTTTCTAGACGTATCGCAAGCCTTCGACAAGGTATTGCACGAAGGCCTAAGGTATAAGCTAAGAGTTATCTTACTCGGTCCAATCCCGTTCCTGCTCTACACAAGAGATATACCACAAGATGAAGGGACCATTGTAGCAACGTTCGCAGACGACACGGCTATCCTCGTAACGGATGAGTCAGTCGAATCATCAACGGGAAAACTCCAACTTGCTTTGAACAAAGTACGCGATTGGACAGAAACCTGGCGAATAGTCCTCAATTAAACAAAATCAACGCATGTCACTTTTACGTTAAGAAAGATAAACAACTTACCCAATTCTATTAACTCGGTGCAATATCTAGGAATGACCCTAGACGCAAAACTTAATTGGAAAGCACACGTTAAAAAGAAGCGCGAAGAGCTCGAAATCAGATCTAGAGAAATGTACTGGCTACTCGGAAGGTACTCGACGTTAAGCGTATACAGCAAACTGCTTCTGTATAAGCAAGTGATAAAACCGTCTTGGACATATGGTATACGATTTTCAAAACAAAATACTAAGAGCAATCGTGAATGCTCATTGGTATATAAGGAATAGTGATATTCACAGAGATCTAGGAATTGCTATAGTGAGAGACAAAGTAACAAACTTTCCTCGCAAGCTTCGTATCCGTCTTTATGTTCACTGTAATAATGAAATAATCCGCACTATGGACGCGACAAACATTGAGCGCCGACTATAAAGAACAAGACCCTTTGACCTAGCGCCGTAAGAAAAACCGCATGTAATGACGGTACTAGTAGGTGCTTTCACTGGAAAGCTACCTACGCGATTAAGACTACAGAAGCATAAATTACTTGTTAAGGCAACTTAGTCGTAGTCATCACAAAAATGAAAAAAATGAAAAAAATGAGAGGGACGAATTTCATACCCCTCTCTGAGGGGTGAGGTTTAGCCAGATATATGAATCGGACATAGTCAATGGTACGGACCATTGGAATCTTTTGAAGGCGCAATAAAAAAAAAAACATTGTTCTACATTCTACATTCTTGACTCCAACACACTTGGTCCAGCGTTTCTCTTAACGCTGTGGAAATATTCATCTAGGGTCTTCTCAACTTCTTTTTTGGATGCGAAGCGTTTCCCAGAAACAAATTTCTTCAGGTTTGGGATCAGATAGAAGTCTGGAGGATGGCCGAGCAAATCGTACCCAAAATCTCGTAGACTTTCCATCACAAACAGACCCTTGTGTATTGTCCTGGTGATTTATTTCTTCTGTCAGGCCAGGCCTCTTCTCTCAAATTTTGGCACCCAGCTGAACAAGAAGGTTGAAGTAATATTCGTCTGTAATTGTTCTGCCTTTATCAAGGTAATCAATTAACAGGATCACGTTTGCATCCCAAAACACGCTGGCCTTGACGTTTTCGGCAGATGCGATCGACTTCGCCAATGCTTCGTCTGCTGTTTCGTTTCTGCCGTGCAATGGTGAACTAATGTCTCATCCATGTTAAAAAATTGCCGCACAAAATCTGTCGGATCCCAATTGAATCGGTTCAAATATTGCTGCGAAAATCGTTTGGGCATTTTGCGCAGAGCTTTAGCATCCCATAGTTTTTGGACAAAATGTTTCGCATCCTTTCTTCCCATATTCCAACAGCTTCAGCTATCTTACTCACCTTCACTCGCCTATCGTCCAACACGAGTGCTTGCAGTGGAGGATTTTCCCCATATTAAGGTTTATTATTCTAGAAAAAGGAAGGAAACTAACGGAGGCAATGGAAAAATAGCTCAAACTCCATGATGGTGATGATTTTTTAGTTGAAGGCACTCACAGCTCTGGTATGCGTTCCGATATTGATGGCGCTCGAAAATGGGAAACCGCATGAAATTAAATTTATTTGACGACGTTCATAAACGTCTGTGATCAACTCACTAATCCAGAAGGCGATGATATCTTGTTGCAAAATTCTTTGTTTTCTTTTTTTCTTTCCCGAATAAAACTCTAAAATCTAAAAATTGGTAGCCGGTCTGCCGGCAGGGAGAAAAACTCAAAAAAAGCCAGAAAAAAAAACGATCACGAACCACACGGGTGGTGGTTATATTGGTAATGGCGGATCGCAATGCCAACAAAGGAAACCAATGGGGAAATTTGCAACAGACAGCAGGTTAAGTGCTGCCACTTTCGGCTGCTCAGCTGGGGTGGATTTATGGTTAAAAAAAAATATAATATCATATAACGAAGTACCAAATATAGGCGCCACGCAATCTTTTTAAAAGGAATTGCGAAACCTTTGCTGGAGACTGAAAAGGAAACGGTTCACCGGAAACGTTAAACAAAAGGCTAGAAGTTACGTTATAAACTGAAAATCTATTTATTGCTCAGTTCTTAGAATGTATCTAACACTAGGGTTTGCGGTGTGCGAAGTTAGAGGGAAATTAACAGTAGTTACACTACCGGACAAAACCACTTAAGACTGGGCCGCTATCTTCTGTCTTCCCGAACGGTCGAAAAGTTGTATGTTTAGCGGGCCGCGGGTCCCGTTTTTCTTTCACTCAACAAATCAGAAAAAGGTACTTATCTTTTTTTGTTGCTACTCTCCGTCTTCCTTCCTCGTCCAGGTTATTCCTTTTTTTCTCTTCCCCGTCCTGTCCTGTTTTCCCTTCCTTTGGCCCCTATACAATTTTCCTATAACCTCTCTGTTTTTTTTTTGACACACTACTTGTTCCTTTTCTTATTTTTCCTCTATATAATTTTCTATTAGTTTTTTTTTTCTCTGACTTGTCTTTTTTCTCTACTCTTTTTTTTCCGAAAACCTCTTTCGGGCTCTACGGTCAACCAAGAAGTGATCGCCCTGATTTCACATATGTTCACTCAGACCATTGACCATTCACACACACATTCATCCTTCTCATCCAATCGGTTCTAGCGGGCCCAATGATTGGTGCATATGTACACCGCTCCGCTACTTAGCTGAAGCGTGTGACCATATCGTGGAGCTCCGCTAGAACACTCTTCCATGCTCCCAAGTATGCCACTTTCACTATCCTGACCCTCGGGAAAATTTCCGAGTTCTGGGAATTTCTTTTGACCTGAGTGAACATTTCCCCTTAATTATCTTGGGTTCAAACCACCCATTTTTTCCCAAAATGTATCCCTTAGACAAGTCAAAGTGCCAGAGAGAGTAGATTTGTTTTTACATGAGACCAAGAAAGGGCAAACCAAGTCAGTATCTAGGTTCTCAAGTCAAAACTTTTTGAACCTATACGCCTGGCTCTAGGCAACTTGTCCGGATTGTTTGTTTTACGCAGAGGGTTCCAAACTGTCCATCTGGCTCTAGGCGTATAGCGCTTGGGTACAAGTGACCGTCCGTCACCATCAGAGAGACTCCTGTCTCTGCCTTTTTGCCGACCTATTAGTTGGCCCCTCCGACAAGCATAGAAGCAGAAAGACAGGGTTCAATAACCCACCAATTCCTCCCACTAATGTGCTTCTCCAAAGAGACAACGGACGTAAGGGAAAAAGACCGGGTCAAATGGTGAAACGGTTTGGAGCTGGAGGGATGAAGCGGATGCCTTAACTCTACTTAAGGCTGGAGACTACCTATTAGGGGGGACAAAACAACATTTGGGACAAGGGTCGGCTATTTTGTGTTGGACCCTTGCAAAACAGGTAGGACCTATGGTGCTTTCCTTGCGCTCTTGTAGCAGACCGCCCGCCTGCTCCGCTGGGTTCTTCTTGGGGCCTTTTGACCATCCGTCGTACCTATTTATGTTGTCCTTCCAAGATACTGAGAAAGTGCACCGATGGCCCATGGCTGCCCATCACTCTCTCAGGATTTTGGAAGAACAACTGTAAAGAGGGAAAAGGTTCGAAGGGGTGGAAACGAAGGTTTTCAAAGAAAAAGAGTACAGTGTGTTGTGGTGAACTTAGCCGCAACAATCTCTTTGAAACATACGAGTATAAGCGACGAAAATTGATTGCTTACAAAAATTTCAGCACATAGAAATTTTGGAGTTGACGGGATAAGACATTGGAAGGGAAAGCCGAGGTGGACATCCAAAAAACAAGGTGTTGCTGTCAATCTGGTGGAATCGGTAGGGAAAAATCCTCTTTCCAAAATGGTACTGCAATCACGCAGATATCACTTGTTTTTGAATTTAAACGAGTATAGTTTCCTGTGGGCGTTTACTCACATGACTCTAACCAAGCTAGACGAAGTCTCAGGCAACCGTAAGTAGTGCTTTATATTTTATCAATCGCACTCCGCTAAACAATAGAACTATAAAACTCACCCGATATACCCTTATCAACGTTGATTTAGGCTTCGCAGATCTATCATTTTAAAAAGATTTCGAATATTATACTTGAAAGAATTGACTGAATTAGAAAAATATAGTACTACGTCCGATGTTTTCAATTGTATGATTCTAAGTGCCTTCTCATATTTCTGACTCCAGTTGAAAACCAGATCATTGTATAAAAGCTTGTACAAAGGATATAACTTTGAAGAGCAATTTTTCAAAACTCTCCCATAGTACCTGACCCGACCCAGGCAACTTCTCACTTCCGTAGTGTTTCTTGCAACTGATGCATCGGCTTTAGCTTGTATTTTATCAATCGCCTTTTCGTCATAGAATTTTCAAAAAACCAACACTTGTTGAGTTTTATCCAAAGCTCAACCTTATTGAACTGGCTTAGCACTTTTTCCAAATGCTCAGTAAAACATACACTCCAGAAATATTATTCAACAACACACCAAAATGCAGGTGCCGTCTTGTAAAAATTGTTCCTTCTCGCATTGACATCGTACAAATGTCTTCTACGTGAGGTTGTCTTTCTTGAATACTTTGCTCAATGCCATTTTATTATCGGCACACAGCCTCATTGTACAATCTTTCTTCATAAGAGAACCTACCAGTGTACCTAAATAACATTTTTGCTACAATTTCTTCACTTTCTAGACGGCCGATCTCCTCATTCATTTTTCCCCGAAGCACATAAAAGGCCTCGAGAGCGAATATGAAAATTGGTTTCATTGAAACCAAATTGAAACACATAACTAAACTTAGCTTTTTAAAATATGCAACATTTTTTCCTTTGACCTTGGTAAAATCGTATTCCATCCTTGATTTATGTTGAGTCAGTCTCGTGGCATAACATAGATGTTGGCCTCCTTCTTGTCTTTGCCGTATATGACCGGAACCGCCGAATATCTAAAGGCACGGTAGAATTCTCCAGTCCGTGTATTTATAAACTCCTGGTAAGACATTGAATACTCGTACACTGCTCCCCTGTGTCCATCTCTAGCTGCTTTGAAACCCCATCCAGGGCTAGTGTCAGCATAAATTTCATTGACTTTTTATTCCACTCAGTTTGGTACCAAGTTTGTTCATATAGTATTTCCCTTGCCCTTCGCCGTCGCTATGCGGTGATAGCAAATGTAATTGATTTTCTTTACTACATTTTTGTTAAGACTTATGTGCTGGTAGCGGAGGTCTAATTTTAAATACTCTAGGTGAAATCCCTTATCCTTATCCATGCTACTCCGACGTATTTGGAGCTGAGAACTTTAACGATTTCCGGGACTAAGTCAGGGTCTTGGAAATTAGATGGGAGTGGAAGAGCCTTTACTAGCCCAATGGCAGAGCTCACATTCCCGAACGAGATACTGGAATCGGTTTCATAAAAACAGTAGCTAAAATAGAAAGCCCTCCAGGCTGGATTTGTGCTGCTATCGGAGTTACTGTATGGCCCTGAAAAAAAGGACAAAAGTTAAGAAGCAAAAACAAGCCTGGGATACGAGCAGATATACTGTTGACAGCCCATGCAAACGAATAAAGGACAACGAACTTCGGATACGCAGGTGGAATGTTAAGCCCCTTTATAAGCCAGGTACAGCTGAATAATTAGCGGAGGCCCTTGACTGCAGCAAAGAATATAAAACCGCCAAGCAAAAAATGACATGGGATTGGAGGTTGTAAGCTGTGACAAATACCACGGCGATTGATGTCGTTGGCATAAGCACCAAGTTAGACAAGAAGGTAAAAACATAATATGCCTGGGACACAAACACGAACCGAAGCCTGTAAAAACGAACAAAGGAACATCGTAGTAGAGTCGCAGTTGATGCTGAGGATTTGAAAGACCATTTCTGCAGACTATATAACGTCGATTACGAACTAAATACCGCTGTTAAGGAGAATTAACCTTTCAACCTGGACGATGATGACCAACAATTCTGTCCACCCGACCTGTATGAAGTGAAGGTAACAATCTCTAGGCTCAAAAACACAAGGCTCTAGAGCGAACAGTCTCAATGCCAAGGCAGGGCTGGCGATGAATTGGTAAGGAGCACACACCAACACATCTGTAAAATATGGTAAGAATGTCCGACGAATGAAACCTCAGCATTGTTTGTCCGGTACACAAGAAAGGGGGCCTTCTGAACTGCACCAACTACGGAGGCATCAATCTTCCTAACGTTAAAGACGAGCTATACAGAACAATATCTAATTTTGGCATCCCTGCCAAACTCGTCAACCTGTATTGGATGACGATGATAAGCGACGCACTGTCATCAAATTTCTTTAACATAATTCTCAAAAGAATATGACAAACTCACGCTTCAGCAACATCTTTCGTTCAATCAGCGACTGATGGGTTCATCGGTCAACGAGGGCAAGACCAGTCAAACAAGAAGGACGCCCAGTACTGACGGGCGTCGGACAGAAATTCACCCTCGGTTACAGTAAAGGGCTTTGCCTAACTAGGGTCCGGTTTCAATTCAAACAACGACACCATTACTGTGACAAGCAAAGCACTCTCTCAAACAACATAAGTTACTGGCTTATGGCGTAGAAGCCTGGACATTATCAAAAACGAACGAGTGCGCTCTTGGCTGCTTTTTGAGAGTTTTTGAGTTTGTAATTTTTTTTTCAGTTGGTGTATGTTGGTGGTATTGGTACTGCCGGGAACAAACAGAGATTGCATATAGTAAGCTAGAAATTAAATTCCTTGTCAACCGCATAAGGTTATCATATCCTCACAAAATTCCCTCATTTCTATCTAAAAGATACATTTATTGTTAGGTTTTCATCATTGTTGCTTCAGCTCTAGTTACTGCGATCGATTTTCCGCTGTGATTACTTCTAATCTTAGTCATAAATTTATATCTGACATTTTCAGAAGCCAAAAACTAGTCGGAATTTTTCGATTTAAATTACACGGGTAAATATTGTCGCTCAATATATTTTTTTTAAGTTGGTACAACTGTTACTGACTTCCATACCAAATTATATGTCAAAATATTCATTAGTGTTTGAGTTACCCTTGTTTTTGTGCGACACAAAAAGTGAATTTGGCGATATTTACAATGTCTGAAATTATTCAACAAAGAAGTGCGACCAAATTTTCTTTCCTGAATGGTATAAATGCTGAAGAAACGTTGAAATGTTGAAGACCGAGCTCTATTAAAATCAACAACATATGATTGGTATAAATTGTTCAAAGAAGGTAGAGAACGCGTTGAAGAAGAAGAGCGCCCTGGTCGACCATCGAAGTAAAAGAATTAGTGCTTGCAAACCGTCGATTAACTATAAAAGATATTGCTGATGAAATTGGCGTATCAAAAGGAGACGTGTCAAGTCTCAATTGCTACCAAAAATGCCATCTCACACTGCACTGATTCTTCGTGACTTTTTCGCCAAAAATGCAACCAATATCGTTCCGCAACCACCTTATTCACCTGATTTGGCTCCGTGTGACTTCTGGCTGTTTCAAAAACTCAAAAGACCACTCCGAGGAAACCGTTTTGAGTCGATTGAAGACATTCAACGTGAATCGGGGCACGCTCTGAAGGCTATACCGGAAGAAGACTTTTTGGCATGCTTCAAGGACTGGAAAAAGCGGTGGCATAGGTGTGTTATATCGGGAGGGGACTATTTTGAAGGGGACGAAGTTGATTTGGAAGAATAAATAAAGATTTTTTGATTTATAAAAAAATTCCGACCAGTTTTTGGACATAATACATCACCATATCTTGAATAAATACCTGCACCGGGCAATCATCTCTTTTGTCATAGAGACTATTAATTGCACACCCTACCTAATTGCGACTAGTGTACCAAGTCGCGTATTTCTGAAAACTTCAGATAGAAAAAGTCCAGCTGTGGAATCAATGTGCTTCACTTTAAGGAGTTATCACTGACATAGACACTGACAACTTTTGCTTTCAATAAATACCAAACAGCTTTACATATTTTTAGTACACAAAAGCTCATCCATCAACCGTTTGGCACACCGTATGATGGTACTTATCTGCTGATTCAAAATGAAGCCATAACTTGTATCTGTGGTATCTTAGATCTAGATTATCCCTGTTACCAGAGCGCAATTGTTAAGCCCATTAACACACATACAAATAATGAAATGCTATTTCTCGAATATATAGTAGGCAACATCAATCAGGTCGCCAGTGGTCTACCCTTACGCATTATTGTGATAAACAACCCAACCAAATTTCACAGAGATAAAAGTACGAGCATATGTCCTCCAGCGCCAGTGCCATGCTGACGATATCATCGTTGACTATACTGCCAATTAAACTCCAACACTTGTGTCACATTAGTCCCATTCCAATTTGTCATTGACAGTATGGGATTTCAGGGGAAGAGATGGCAGGCAACTAAACAAGACCGAATCGAAGAAAAACCAAACTCTCAATCCGACCTCAGAAACTTTCCTCATATCGATGTTTGCTCGATTTAATCCATTCCCTAGCTCGTTCATCAAAATGTCAGCACAAACTATTAATTCCCATCCTCTCCTAACCCTTGCCCCTTATTTTACTTGTTTAACTATGAGTACCACGAAACATCCAGTAGAGCAGCTCCGATAACCAGCCACTGTAGGGCTCGGGCTCAGCTCCATGTTTGGTTACAACGGCGACAAGGAAGAGAATTCATATTCTGCTCATTTTTACCAATTTCGTGGTACATCCCCCTTACCATAGCTGTTTCTGCTCAGGTCTATAGAAACCATTCCGCAAAAGTCCCTTCCAAGTAAATTCGTATACTTGCTCATAGAGCAGCTGCACACAAACCCACCACCCGGTTATCCGATTGATGTGTAGCAAAATAGGAATCTAAGAGGGTAATCAATAATCACGTCAGTATAACATCTATCATAGTAGATGCGGAACCTTCCAACACAGTCTACAGAGCGCAATTGCTTGATGTAGTTCATGGACTTGAGTATGCCACAAGAGCATCGAGTAATATTGATAACACTGTGCAACCATGGTTTATGGCCAACATAAATTTATTTCTCATTTCAACTTCAGGGAACCATAGATATTTCGTACGCGATACAATTCACATCCATCCACCCAACTGCTAATACTTTGCATCCGAGTATTCGTACATGAGCCCGCAGCAAAAGCCACAGCAGGAGCAGGAGCAAGAGACTAAACACCAAACACCAGGACCAGACCAATTTCAGCTGAAAACAATAAATGCCGGAAACAGATACTCCTCATGGGAAACAACGCCCAATAAAATGCTTGTAAAAATCGCAATAAAAAAATTCCAACGTCTTGCGGTAGGTACTCGTACCTATTCAAATTTGGCAAAAATAATTCGTCCTTGAAGGAATCGAAAGAAATCCGTGTACTCGCAGTTTGTAGAGTATATCAAACTGAGGTATGCGTACACACATGCCATTGGCGGTTTCATAAACATACCTATACATACATATGTACATACTCGTGCATGGGCTTGTACATCTCCAGCTATTTATAGTTTACTGATTAGCTTAAGTCAGAACCAGACCTATGTAGATCCAATAAACCGATAATCCATATTGAGCTTCCAGGATGTGTCTTTTATTTGTTGTTGTTGTTGTTTTTTTTTTGGTTTTTTGGAAGACAGAAATTTGTTCATCGTCAGACTGCTCTCAGCGGGACAATAAATCTCACCGCAGGTGTTGTGGAAGTTTCTTTAAAGATACTTTCGTTGTGCAGTCAAGTCATGGAGTACGAGTACAAGTACAAGTACGAGTACGAGAACGAGAATCCTCCACTCCGGCCTTGTGTTGTCACAATTCCCGATCCCGGATGTCAATAACATCCGATTTAGATAGGAATTTCTGGGAAAAGTTTCAGAGGCTGCCGATACATGCTCTCGGCGTGAAAGTACCCGTTTCTCTACGACAGGAAAATATTAAGAGAATTGCGGATATTTAAATTTGTTACGAGTATTCCCGCCGTGCGGCTGGATGCAGGAGGTGGGCGACAAGAGCCATATGAACCTATGCAAAAGTACAGGCAACTGAAGTGGATTATGAGGTATTGCAGAAGTATTTCCTATCGATGTTGAGGCCGGATGATGAGTTTAAATATGACTCTGAGTTGGGGGAAGAGTTGTGTTATCCTCTTGATCTTATTGGATTTGTTCAAGTGGCTTAAATGATCGATGTACTCGTACATGTATGTAGGTTGAGAACATTTTGAAAGTACTTTCGGATGAAAATACTCGTAACCGTAGTATTGACGGAATTTAATGGCTCTTTTCTACTCTTCTTTTATTAAATATTCAACTCGCATTAACAGAAGGAAGAAGCGGCTTTTGGATAGGAAATTTGCATCTGGCTGTTTCAAAAACACATGCTCGTAGAGGTCTTACATTAGTTTTGCGTTTGCAGAGAATGGTTTTGAACTTCCAAAAAAGAGTGACTTAAAATGTCTGACTTTCTTAATTGTTGTAACCAATGGGCAGTGCAGCACGTTCATAGATATCCATGACGCTGCTAATTCCAATGCTGTTTTGAGGCTTTCAAAATGTCTATGAGGAGTCTCACAGGCCATGTTCTCTAGTTCTAGTGTGGCTGCGTAAGTTGCTATCTATCCCTGAATACAACGATGGACGTCTTCAAGCAGCGGCTTGACTGGAGATTCTGCCCAGAAATTCGGTAAAGGTTCTGACGCCGTGCTCACGTACGATCTCAACTCTAACTAATCGGTGAGGACTCACAGTGCTAAAGATGGTCGAGAGACTCGACTTAATGGTATTAAATTCTGAGAATTAAGCGACGTTACGAAGAGTTGGCACCAAGGACTCGGTATTTGACGTGACGTGCGCGACACCTGGAGAGTCCTGGAGAACAACACGGCGACTGACCACCAGTTTATTAACTTCGTGGTAGAAAACTAGCGCACTGTGGGTCCAAGAGAAGGACTCCGTGCGCGGACCACCGAGTTGAACGTAACGCGGCTCAACCATAAAGCACTTCGTGAAGCCCTGGCTACTGCCTCGCTTCCTGCCGAGTTGTATACAATACTAACTGGTGAACAGCACCATGCCCCTGTTCAACGTATGCCGCGTATGTGGAACGTATGCCCTGAAGGCCACCTAAATGTTTGGTGACAACTGAGCTACTGGTGAACTTAGAAAATTGCCGTTGTGCGCAGACAGTGCGTGACAGTGACAGACAGTGCGTGAACAAGAAGAAGGCTCCTAAGTGGAGATTTCTTCTTTGGGAGACATGTTTACCTAAGAGGCAGTGTCCGGTGATGACACCTATAATGGCGCTAAGATGTTTTCTAATTAGAAGAATTAAACTCATGGAGCAATTCAGATCTAGCTTTGGAAAACATAGGTATACCTATCGCTAAATGCAATCAAGAAATAAAGCTGGATGCATATAGGAGAACAAACCATAGATGGACTGTTGGATGGACATGCTTAGTGACCAAACAAATCTGGCTACTAAGCATGTCCATCCAACAGTCCATCTATGGTTTGTTCTCCTATATGCATCCAGCTTTATTTCTTGTTTGCATGTAGCGATAGGTATACCTATGTTTTCCTTTTCAGATGTAATAGGTGTAGTGGTTCCAATTTCGGCAAGATCGTCGGCCCTACAATTCCTTGGAATCCCGGAATCCCCGGTCCCGGCACCCAGCAAATGTGAATGTTAAACTGCTCCGCCGTCTCCATTAGTGATGTTCGGCAGTCCGTGACTGTTCTTGAGTTAAGAGAGCATGAGTCCCGGGATTTGATATTGCAGATATTACACTTTTCTGCAGCTAGGATAGGGCTTCCTTAATTGCCAGAATTTCAACGTGGAACACGCTACAGCAGGTGGGGAGGCGGAAGGAGAGGCCAAGGTTAAGCTTATCGGCAATAACACCACAACCAACCCCACTGACTGTCTTTTAACCGTCGGTGTAAAAATGGATTGAATTGTCATCCAGGAAGGCATTTTCTCCCACGGAGGGAATATTTACATGGAAGCCCTTGTCAAACCATTGCTTGGGTATGGTGTAGTCGATGTTTTCTGGTAGGATTCCTATCCGCTTTTAGGCGAATAGTTACCTTGGTGGCTACTTGTCTGCTTTAAATGTCGAGGGGTGTAAGGTGAAACAGAGTGTCTAGAACAGTGGAGGGAGTAATACGTAGGGCTTCGCTTATGCCCAGATATGCTGTTCTTTGGACTTTACTTAGCTTCATGCAGTTCACTGCTTTGCCTAAGGCCGTCCACCACACAACCACCCCGGAGGTGAGTATCAGTCTTATGACCGAGATGTATTATATAGCCAATGGGTGAGATGAGGTTGGAGGCCCCATTTGTTCCCGATGGCTTTTTGCAAGAGAATGAAGTACCCCTTGCGGTGTACCTCTGCTGACACTTCTTTTGACAGAGGACCAACCCAGTTTGGAGTTGCTAATCCTGCTCTTTAGCATGAGATTTATCTAGTCCCCAAGTGAATCATCTACCTTCAGAGCTGACAGCGCCGTCATGATTGCGGATTTGTTGACGTTATTCAAGGCGCTTTCTATGTCCAGGAAAGCTACCATTGTATATTCTCTATAATGTAAAGATCGTTCAATGTGGCTTGTTAGTGAGTTTAGAGCCGTTTCCACCGACTTTCCCTTGCAGTAGGCATGTTGTGCCGCGGATAGCTAGATCGTATATGGATATCAATCAGTCATTCTAGAGTTTTTAGAAGGAAATGTGATAGACAATAGGTTTTAGGTCCTTTGGGACAACATGAGTATATTTACCGCTTTTGGGAATGAAAACTTCATTTATTTCTCTCCATGACAAAGGTATGTGGGATAGTTCTACGCATTACCTCATGGTATTTCAAGCGATGGCAAGATTATATCCGAAGCTATGCAGTGCCCCGAGAAGTTTGTCTTTTGTAATAAGGCCAATAATATTTGTCGCGATTGCAATATTTCTATTAGGATTGTTGCTAGCCGTGAAACGGGAACTACCTGGAAAATGAGTATCCAGTAGAAGGTTGAGTGATTCATCACTTGAGGTCGTCCATGAGCCCTCGCTGCATATCGAGGGACTCGTTGAGAGGATTTTTCTTAGTCGCGATGTCTCACAGGTTTCAGTGACTTTATCACAAAAGGACCTCCAGGATTCACGCTTTGCCGTCCTTAATTCTGTATTGTATGTTTTGAGGGATTCCTTGTATGAGTCCCAATCCGACGCTTCTCTTGATGTTTTTGCTTTGTTGAAAAGTTTCCTACAAGCTTGTCTAAGCAGCCCCAATGTGGATGTCCACCAATATGGCTTTTTCTTGCTACTGCGAGCCGGCCAGTGTTCGGTTGAGAACCCATGCTTGAGCCTCTACTTTCGAGTAAAGTTCATTATTGTTGTCCGGCGGGTTTGAAAGGCCAGGAGAGATACTTTGTAAAAGTGTTTCCCTGTATTTGAGCCAGTCAGTTTTCCGATAGTCACGAAATGCTGTTTTGCAGGGGGGAGCATTCGTTAAATTGAATTGGATGTATCTGTGGTCTGAAAAGCAGTGTTCAGACGATACCATCCAGTTCGTTATAACTGATCAATGCGTTCGGAGGCAAGAGTGATGTCAAGCACTTCTTGTCGGTTTCTTGTTATGAATGTTGGCTCAATACCGGTGTTACATACACTGAGGTTACTACTAACGTTCAAAGACGGAGCATTTGACGTGCCCATTTGCGCATCCATTGCGACCTGTTCCGGATATAATGTTAGACGGAATAGTTCTTCCAAAAAGCACTATCTTTAAGTACTTAGGATCAATCGTTAACATGGAAGCGAAATGTGACGACCACGTAAACCACAGAGTGAGTGTGGGGTGGATGAAATGGCGGGAAAATTCGGGAATCTTTTGCGACCGAAAATTTCCACTCAAATTGAAGGGGAAACTCTACACCACGATTGTTAGACCAGCTCTTATATACGGTTCACAGTGCTGGACAATGTACGAAGCGTTTAACAACAAAATGACGGCAGCGGAAATGAAAATGTTGAGGATGTCTAGTGGAGTCACTAAACGCGATTGTATTAGATCTACGCGTATAAGAGGAAGTCTACATATGAAGAATTCGGTAACCGAACAGCTTGAGGCGAATGGAATAAGCTGGTATTGCCACGTTCAAAGAAGATCTGCGGAAAATCCGGTTAAAAAGGCACTATCAACTACGGTCACTCCAACTGTAAGAAAACGAGGTCGGAAAAAGAATTCCTGGATTTCTCAGATGGCAAATGCGCAACAACGCCTTGGGCTTACCACTGAAGCGATCCAGGACCGAGCATTATGTAGATGCGTTCTGCGGTCTGCGATATTAGCCAACCCCATAAGCGGAGCAGCAGCGATGCAGTAAAAATGGGAAACTCGTTACGCATAAGTTCGTATAACGAGGAAAGGATTAATAAAAGGATTAAAAGAAGAAGACATTATTCTCGTCCCCGTATCAATAAATGTAGATTTCTCCTCGAATATTATTTGCAAGAGCACTAGAGCACATTCAACTCCAAATAGTTTGCTCAAACTTAAACAACACCATCTGCAACACTTCTATGAAACACATCAAGCAAACAATGAAAAACATTTCCTAATATTTACCCAGCCATACAAGGATATGAACTGAACTATACAATTGACTTCCATAAGGGCTTAGCCCAGCACCTATCGGTATTCATGAGGGGCAAAAACACTCACTATTTAGTGGTTCATATTATCGAAGGCAACTTGTACGCTGGGGAAGTGAACAAAAAAGAATCATCTCAGAACTCTAACAAATTGTCACATTAAAGCAAAAAACTTCCGGATTCACGAACGCTCACACACATCTTCATATCGCCTGGTGTATGCAAACTTTGTTTCCAAAGTATCTGTATTCTTTCATGAAGCAACACTCAAGAGAATCGCTCACTCAAATTCAAAGTCTTTTCTTCTTAAAGTTTTGTCTACACCCTCTTAGGAATTCACAAGGATCCTGAAGCGACAGGAGCATTCCGGGTCGATAGTATTTTAGTAAATGAGATAACCCGCCTGCTGGCGATATCTAGAATGAAGTATTATTCGAACGTATACAACCACACGAGTGTGTGGTTACTTCTTCGGGTGATGTTGTGTTTCATATGACTTGTACACATGGTTGTCCTGGTCTGGCAATATACCATCGACTAGAGAAGGGGACATCAATGTAAATGCCTGTAAATGAATTCCAACACTATTGAATGAGGTGGGCCATATCTCTACCCAAAACCTAGGAAGCAGGGTTTGTGAGAATTTCGGATGAATAAAAGAGCTTATACCCTCAAGAAAAAGGCGATGAAAACAACAACAATAACTATCCATTGAAGAGCAGGAACACCGAAGAAGCGGTAGGTACCATCTCTTGTGCGGTCGACAATGAAGACAAGATGATGATTTTAAGCTCTTGAGCAATAACCCTTGGCAAAGAGTTTCGCTTTAAGATACTTATACTCGTATTCGTACTCTGTCGGGGATGTGATGTGCCAGTAATTGCCATGGGGCTGAATGGATTTTCTCGGTTAGATAATTGCTAATATTGCACGAAAAATCACTTTGCGGATGATAATGGATATATAAGTCAGTACGAATACGTGGTCCATGTGAACGAATACGAGTATGTATCTGGGTGCGAGATATCTGATACCCATATTGTTATTTTCCTGTTTTGTATTGTTTTTGGTGTTGTAGTACATGTTCTAAGTGCCCCTCAAAAATAAAGTTTGTAGGTACCATAAAATCATCGATTATTGATTACAAAAGGATATACGTCGGGTATAGGTTGGCTTGGGGCAAATTTGATTAATTGCATTTGTATTGAGCTATATTCAATTTAAACTGCACAAAAGTGATTTATTATCTATTGCCAGAAGAGCTGGCAAATTGAATAGTTGTTGATCTTTGTTATTTTTCTAGTGAAATATGTTTTAGCATAGTCAAAAGTTGTACCCGCTCGTTGATTATGATGGGGGGTATTTTGCTGAAGCCGGATATCTGTGATGCATTGTTCTTGAGTCGATGGATCATTTCACAATTGTGAAGCACATTAATCGGATGAAGGGTTCGTAATTGTGAAACAGTATCCAATTTAACAGAAGATATTGTCCTAAGGAAATTTTGTATGAATTTCTCCACAAATGCCTTCCCGGCGCATCCTTTGGCCGTATAAAACAAGTGTTTTAGAGGCTGCAGTTCTCGTTCTCGAAAAAATGTTTCTAGAATAATAGCAATTTCAAATAACACAAGCTGGAAATAGTAATGAGATTAAGGCACCTGACCAGATGTGAGCATTGTTTTATAATTTTGGGGCGGCTAAATGCCTAATATTTTGAAGCCTGATTAGAAGGGACAATTTATTTCTGGCATAGATATCCCGCAAAAAACGCATCATCACCTCCTCGTGGTGACCCCTGGATAGATTTTTATAGTGCACTTACGATGAGCGTACGATTAGTCTGATTGTGTGTACATTTGTAACTGGATACTCGGACCTGCGCAAGCACAGCCGGGTCAACTCCAGTGCACTTGAACTACACCGGACGAGGCTTCTCATGTTGATCTGATTGGCTGAAACATGCGTCTCAGATGGATTTACTGTTAACGACCCAGCTAAACGAAATAAGGACAACGACGTTCGGATCTGCACGTGGAATGTTCTCACCCTGAACAAACCACAAGCAACCGCACAACTACGAGTAGAAGAGGCCCTCGACTGATAAAAAGCAGATATAACCGCCAACCACGAAGTGCGATGGGATGGAACGGGAAAAGGAAGGTTGAAAAACTGTGATATTTACTACGGTAACTGTTACAAAGAGTAAAAATAGAGCTTATTTGGATGCGGATTTGGTATACGCGGCAGACTTAGTCAAAAAGTCTTTAGCTTTCGACACGTAAGTGATCGTCTGATGACAATACGCATCAAGGCTGAATTTGCCAACATAAATCTAATATTCGCACACGCTCCAACGGAAGACGACGCTACCAAAAATAGTTTCTACTAACTCCTCGATAGAACCTCCGAGCAATATCTTAAAAATGACATTAAAATCATGCTGGCCGGTTTTAATACCAAGATAGGTAGCACGATCGGGAAACACAGCCTACACGACACCATGTCTGAAATCGGACTCAGGCTTGTGGATTTTGCCCCGGGGCGCAATGTCTTTATAGCAAGTACACGATTTCCTCACCTCAATATCCATAAGGGGACTTGGCGGTCTCCGAATCAAAAATTCACCAACCAAATTCATCACATTCCGATCGAAACGCGGCACGCTTCATGTACTCTGGATGTCCGAACCTTCCAAGCAGCCAACATTGACTCGGACCATTACCTTGTTGTAGCCAAGGTAAGAATGTGGATATCCTCAAGGCCACAACAATGAAGTACAGTGGGAAAGTATGCGCGTATCCCGACTTCTCGAGACGAGTTCTACTGCAGCAACAGCTAGTGCAGATGACCAGTGGCGGCATTGCCAAAAGCTATCACAAAGGCCGCGAATGACGTGCTGGGTTTCAAACTACCACCATTGAGGAACCCCTGGTTTGATTAAGAATATCGACTAGCGAACGCAGAAAAACAACAAGCGCATAAAGCGGCGATGCAAAAAGAACGAGAGCAGCTCGCGAGCTCTACGAGCGAAAGAGAAGAGGAGAACAACAGCTTCTAAAAAAAGAGCACGAAAAGCGCGCGATCGAGGATATTGACAGAGATGCTACTCCAAGAACAATGTACGGAAGATTTACCAAAAATTAAAGATAACGTGTCAGGGGAAAAAATCCTGTACAGATACCTGTGGAGATAGCGATGGATATCTGGTAGTAGAATCACAGTCGGTGCTGAGAACATGAAAGAATTACTTCTGCAGACTGCATATCGGCGAGGAGGGCCAAAACCTCGCTGTCAGATAGAATGATCCATTCATCCCAGACGATGATAGCCATTATTTCTGTCCGACTGACCAAAACGAAGTTCAACAAACTCAAGTCCAACAAGGCTGCTAGCCCCTTTTCATCGATTTACGGCCGCCTATGACAGCTCCTGTAGAGACGAGATATGTAGAGCCATGTCTAGTTTTGACATCTCTGCCAAATTCTTCCGCCTGTGCAGGATGACAATGGAGAATTCTCGCTGCTCTCACCGAGACCTTTGAAGTCCAGGGTTACCACTCTTCCTTCGAGACCTTTGATGTCAAAAAAGGATTTAGACAACGTGATTCGTTGTCATGCGATTTCTTTAACATCATTCTTGAAAGAATCGTGCGCATCTCCCAAGCCAACACAAGAGGTACGATCTTTCAGAAATCCGTTCAACTACTCACATATGCAGACGACGGAGACATAATTGGAAGAACAAAGTCGCGGGTTCTTTTGCGGGTATAGAAACAGAAGCGGCCAAAATGGGTCTGGCGATAAACGAGAGCAAAACCAAGTATTTGCTGTTAACAAAAAAGGACACACTACACCGACGAATAGGACAGGACGTCACAATAGACAGCTATAACTTTGAGGTGCTAAGGGACTTTACCTACCTCGGCTCTGCTATTAACTCTGATAACAACATCTCGTCGGAGATCAATCGAAGGATTAGAAAATTGAGTAGTTATGCCCTCTCCCGAGCATCTCAGGAGACACTCTCTAATACACTTATCGTCCCAGTCCTGCTGTACGGAGCGGAAGCATGGACCTTATCAAAAAACGAAGACATCTTTGGTCGATTCGAGGGAAAAGTCCTTTGCAAGATTTTCGGTCCCGTTTGCGTTGACGGAATTTGAAGAAACAGATTCAACGATGAATTATACGAGCTTTACAGCGGTGGTCTAAGGTGGCTAGGACATGTGGAGTGGACACCGACGCTCCGGCCCTCAGAGTCTTTGAATCCAATCCGGTGGGACAACGCAGTAAAGAAAGACCTTGCCTTATGAAGCACACACAAGTGGAACATGACCTGAAAAAACTTGGCGTGCGAAACAGGAGGCACTTTGCTTAAGACCCGGCTAACTGGAAAGGAATATTGTTTGAGGCCCAAGTCCGCCCCAGACTGTAGCGCCACCTAAGAAGAAGAAGATAGACATCCAGCAAGTTTTTCTGGCGATATCGGCATTCGCATCACTTGTACATTCCAATGTAAGTTTTTATTTATACACATCAAGTGACATTCATAGATAACGGCTGGATATTCGCCCCCGTTCTACAGACGACGAGTAGAGATCGAATATGAGTACTGTCGTTAGCAAAGGAATATATTGGATTGGAAGTAACATCAAAAGATCATAATTGAAGATTATAAAGACTTTCAGAGACAGAACAGAACCCTGGGGCACACCAGCATTTATTTGCGAATATCGAACTTGAATCCATGACTCGGTTGTATCAAATGATGCGCTCTTAAAACCTCTTAGCACTTGCTTGATTGGAGTCGAGACCGTGCGATAAAACTCATAGGTGACACCAATATTACACAGTTAATTGTGAACAACGAAATTCCACGAAGTGTCCTCTTCCATTTTTTGTATAAGCTCTGTTTTTATTTTATTTATTTATTTATTTTTTTAAGCTGACTTATAATATATAAATACAAAATCAGGGGAAAGCACGAGCAACTAAGGCCAACGGCTTGTTTTTAAATGGGTTATACAAGGTGATATAAGTTACATTGTTTAAAATATAATAAAACGGTGTCAATGTTTTTAAGAGTGGGGTTCGAAAGTAAGGTTATTGGGTTGGTATCGTGAAATATTCGTCTCCTGACGTCAGCAAAGTGGGGCATGTATTGAGGATATGTGGAGTCGAGATGGTTGCCTGAGTGCGGAAAGGACATAGCGGTGATATGTTTCTCTCGATACAGTGTTGGTGAGACAGTTTGGTGTGACCTAGTCTAAGTCGTATAAACTTGTGCAGCTTTGTTTTGGACTCGCTATCTATTCCATTTATAATGAGTTAATCCTTAATGTTAAGTTTGGCTCCGTTGGCGTTTTTGCACCACTCAAAGGAATTTAGCCACTGTTGTTGGAGTTTTGTTTTGTGTTCGAAGTTAAACCATTTTTTTATGTCTTTTGGGTTGAAGTTTGGGGTGCAAATTAAAGGCAAGTTGGCAGAAATTTTGGCGATTTCATCTGCAAAGTCATTCCCTGGAATTTGCACGTGCCCGGGAATCCATACAAGCTTTATATTTGGGTGATTATCGGAGATAATATTTCTTATAAGGCTTGGATAATAATCGCTATTGTTAGTGTTTTCTATGGCTTCTATGGAAGATAAGGAATCAGTGCAGAACGCGTATTTTCTTTTTGAGTTTTTGATGTGACTTGTAGCTATGTATATTGCAATTATTTCCGCAGAAAAGACCGAGGTGTATATAAGAAGAATAGCATGGTGGATTATGTCGTTTGATGATGTGACACTATATGAAATATTGTTTGTTTTTGACCCTTGAGTTTTTCTTTTATTTTTGTGAATTTGGCGCGAAATACCTCTGGGGGGTTGATGACTTGGCGCACTCTGTTTTTATTGGTATTGCTCCATCGAAATTGTTATTTGAATTCCACTTAAGGTGTTGCAAAGTTTTTATTCAACTCCGCCTTTCGGAAATGTTCGACATTATCCGCCAGTATAACTACAGGCGCCAGGAATCCAATGACTGTCTTTACAACTAAAATTTCAGCCTATTCATCTTTCGAACGATATAGATACACGACTGCTCCTTTCATCCAGGTATTTCTTTTGCTCAACTGTGCCTAAAAGCATTTAATACGTTACACATGACAAATACTCGCCTATTTTACGCTACCGAAATTGACTCGCCAGTTAATTTTATAAACTCTAAGTCCTTACACCTTACAGAGCTCCTTTTGAACTTCCAATATTTCACAAATTCGTAATGCGCCAAAGTGAGTGCATTTTCTTGCATCTAACCTGATACAAGTAGAACATTCTTTGACTCGGTCCAAGAGGTTTTTCAAAAACTGTCTTCTCAATTTCAATGAATTCGGAATCCTGTTTGCAAGACTGAGATGGCTGGGTCATATAGATCGCATGGACACCAATGCTCCGGTCCGAAAAGTCTTCGAATCCGCCCCTGAGGGACAGCGCAGTAGAATACTCAGGTGGCGCACGCATGTGGAAAAGGACCTCAGCCAACTTAGCGTGCGAAACTGGAGGTAGCTAGCCAGGGATCGAGCTGGCTGGAGAAGCTTGTTGACTGAGGCCCAGGTCCACCCCGGACTGTAGTGCCACCTAAAGAACAAGTTTGCTTCAACTTATGGCTTCGCTGTTGAGCGTTGCTGGTACTAATCCAGTAGCTGTCAGGGTCATCCAGTAGCTGAGTGGCACGGTTTTCAAGAGCAAAAGCTACCTATCAAATGCTCCTAAATCAAACAGGGTGGTATACTTTAGCTGAATTGGTTCATAACTAACATAAGGACACAATAAACGCATGCGTCTCTGCTTTCAATGTTGGCCCTTTTAAACACTTTTAGAGACTTCTAGTCGGTGAATACACAACGCCAGGTTAATCGTAAAAAATTTGTTACGAAAAGATACCGACCACCAGGTCTTCCCAAAACAATAGGAAATTAAAGCGAAGAAATTTGTGATCATTACGCAGTGCCTCTAAGTTTCTCATAAATTAAAGGTGAGCCATTACTCTAGTATTCTCTTGTATTTCCTTAGACTATATTATTGGAATAGAATAAAAAAGAATTAGTTGGGTTGTTTTTCAAAGTTTATTCAGGCATTTGACATATCGCATGGTTGTAAAAATAAATTGCCCAATGGTTCCTCCACCATACAGTGACTTTGATTGTGAATGCAATGGCTATTTGTGCATTACTCGCGGATATTCAGTGCCTCAGAACCACACATTTTGTTTATTCACGTATCCACATAGGTGGAAATAGGCCTCGTCAATCATGATTAGTTCTGACGCCGAATCGTTTCGTTGTTGGGATTCAGGAGCGCGTGAGCGTAGGTTAGATGGGATTCACTATCAACACAAATCATTTGATGGATTCTCCGCACTTTTCAAGGAAATATCTTTCAAACTTGATTGTGGCTAAATGGGGGCGACTCTAGTCGGGTACACATGCAAACTTTGCTGTAAACATCGCGAGATTTCATGTACAACATGTACAACTGCTACGCTGCAATTCTGTTGAGTGCAAATGCAGAATTCGAGGACATCGATGTGGTTTGTGATTGAGGTATATAGGTATATGTATATCGGCCGGCGACAATGACATTGCTGCGCATTGTAGAATGAAGCAAATTGTGTGTTGTTCTTCGAGTTTCATTAAAAGGATTTAGAATAGAAGGGAACATTTGAAATTATTCTACTTGTTGTAAAATCACCTTTTTCATCCCAAGCTCAACTAAGTTATTCAGTTGTAATTATTGCTGGCATAATTGAAAAAGAAGGACTTTTCACGCCGAACGAAGTAGCTCCAAAACAAGTTTTTCAACGATCGTCGATTTGACTCGTCTTAAAAGACCCTTACAGTCGACTGCTGTTTAGTTTCACACTTATATCGGTAGATACATGATTCGTTTTTTTTTAAAGCACAGAGATCAAATTCTTTCAACACTTCTTTGGATCAATATACAAGAGTCAAATTATGCGATATCTAACAGAAATAAATTTTTTCGGCGGCCAACTGTTTATTCAAAAGTAAATGTATACAAGTGGAAGTAATGCCCAAGCATGTGTGGATTTCACGATGAGCAGATATTGACAATCTTGCAATATCTATACCTGGACATCCTCAAAGGTTTTTGGCACAAAAACAAATCTTGGACGAACTTTACGAAATTGGTCGTGGCTTCCGGGGAGATGCTTTATCACCAAAAGTCGAAGCGAGTTCATCGGCACACTGTCCTTGAGTTATTTAATGTCAAAAATCATAAAAAAAATATCGTACAAAAACTTTTATGATTTAATTCCATTTTTTGGCTAAAATAAATTGTTCAGGGTTCCGTAAAAGCCGCTAATAGAGGCCCTGCTGATCTGTTGACTGTCTCATAGTTTGAATAGCCAGTAGTGCAGTAAAAAATTTCGTGGCGAAGTGCCTGCCCTACCTCCTGGTGTTGGTTCGCGGAAGCTGCATAAGTAAAGCATTACTCATGCAGGCTAAAATAAAAAGAGCATGCTGAGATAGTAGCAATATAACATTCTATTGCGTCTTCTTCTTCTTCTTATCCTTTTATTAACCCTTTCCTCGTTATACGAACTTATGCGTAACTAGTTTCCCATTTTTACTGCATCGCTGCTGCTCCGCTTATGGGGTTGGCTAATGCCGCAGACCGCAGAACGCGTCTACATAATGCTCGGTCCTTGATCGCTTCAGTGGTAAGCCCCAGGCGTTGTTGCGCATTTGCCATCTGAGAAATCCAGGAATTCTTTTTCCGACCTCGTTTTCTTACAGTTGGAGTGACCGTAGTTGATAGTGCCTTTTAACCGGATTTTCCGCAGATCTTCTTTGAACGTGGCAATACCAGCTTATTCTATTCGCCTCAAGCTGTTCGGTTACCGAATTCTTTATATGTAGACTTCCTGTTATACGCGTAGATCTAATACAATCGCGTTTAGTGACTCCACTAGACATCCTAAACATTTTCATTTCCGCTGCCGTCATTTTGTTTTTAAACGCTTCGTACATTGTCCAGCACTGTGAACCGTATATAAGAGCTGGTCTAACAACCGCGGTGTAGAGTTTCCCCTTTAATTTAAGTGGAAATTTTCGGTCGCAAAAGATTCCCGAATTTTCCCGCCATTTCATCCATCCCACACTCACTCTGGTTTACGTCGTCGTCACATTTTGATTCCATGTTAACGATTGATCCTAAGTACTTAAAGATACTGCTTTTCGGGAGAACTATTCCGTCTAACATTATATCCGGAATAGGTCGCAACGGATGCGCAAACGGGCACGTCAAATGCTCCGTCTTTGAACGACTCATTTTTAGCCCGTTTCTCTCTAGCGCATTTCTCCATGAATCTAAGGCGTTCTGTAAATCTTCGGTGTTATCGCTAAGTATAACTGCGTCGTCAGCGAAGAGAATTGGGGTTACATTTGCTTCGCGCATGCAGTCTTTTAAAAGATAGTCGAATACTACGTCAAAGAGGAAAGGGCTAAGTACGCTTCCTTGATGCACTCCGACATTAACTGGAAATTCTCTCGTTAGTCCAGCAGAGCTTTTAACCGCAGTTTTCACGTTTCCGTACATGTCTTGTATTATTCTAACATACGTTTCCGGTACTTTTTGAGACCTCAGCGCGGCCCATATGAGATCCCTAGGCACTCGATCGAATGCTTTCTCGAGGTCGATAAATACCATGTGTAAATCCTTAGACGAATCTGGGTGCTTTTCCATTATTATTCGTAGGCTTTGGATAGCGTCCACCGTCGATCTTCCTTCAACAAATCCACACTGGCTATTATCGAGCTTTATTTTTTGCCGAAGACGTTCGTTTAAGACTCTTTGACGATTTTCATTGTGTGTGACATAAGCTTGATTGAACGGTAGTTGTTGCATTCTCGAGTGTCGCCTTTTCCTTTGTATAATGGAACCAAGAAGCTACTTCTGCATTGATTCGGCATAGGTTGTCTACATTTTAATTTATTTAAAAGTTTCGATAGCCAAACGCTGCCGATAACATTCTATTGCGTCATAGGGCTAAAAAACCTATACCGAAGAGATTAACCAATTTGACGAATCAACTAATGGCCTCAGATGAATATTGACGATCTTTGGAAATGCTTAAATAACAACTACTTCAGGGCTGCACGTGGAACGTTCTCACTTGTAACATACCACAACAGAAGAGGCTCTTGACTGCGAGCTCACCGCTATTCACGAAAGTCGATATTGTAACAGCGCTAATTCGAGTGCGAAATCGCCCTATGCGACAGACTTAGGTAAGAAATCTTGAATTTCAGACATGTAAGCGGGCATCTTATAGAGATCTGCACCAAGATCAATTTCGCCAACATAAGCAAATATGCGCCCATACCCTTACAAAAGAGAAAAATAGCTCCACAGAACAATGTTTCTACGATCTCTTTGACAAGCAAGTTATGTTTCAAAAAGACGAGCATCTTTGGTAGAACAGTTGGTAAGCATGGCCACAAAGCACCACTTCTGACAACAGACTTTTGCTTATTGATTTCCCAGCGGGGAGAAATACCACATATCATACAAGTTTTGCAGATTTTAATACATAGGAAACCAAGGGAACATGGCGCCCCCCAGTTTATTAAACGACAAATCATATTCATCGCATCGCGAAAGACGTAAGGCATACCTCCACCTTGTCATAACTAAAGTCCGGATGTGGGTTTCCTAAGCGCCACAGCAAAGAAAAACAACCTGTGACAACAGGCATAGCATGAAAAAGTAAGAGACTACTAAAATCTTCGCCGAACGCGTATCACGAAATCTCTCAACAACTTCTATGCCACCATCATCAAGTACCGAAGTTCAGTGGTATTGATGTCCTAAGTTTTACCCAAGCACAACCAAGAAATCCCTGGTTTTATGATAAATACTGCCAAGCATTTAAATCTAAACAAAAAGCGTACAAAACGGCAGCTCTGTGAAGGAGCAAAATCGCTCGCGAGGTCTACGGGCAGAGAGACGGGAAGAGCATAGAAAGTCCAGAACTGTATACATTAAAAAACTTTACTCCAGAAATAACACAAGAAAATGTTGGCATAAGATATAGGGAATGAGTCAAGGCAAAAAGACTTGGGCAAAAGCTTAAAGAGATAAAGAAGTTAGCTTTTGTAGTAGAATCGCAGACATTACTAAAATTATGAAAAACTATTTCTACAGGCCGTAAAACAGCGAAGAAACTAAGCGTCCTGCCTTCAAATCGAATGGATCAAATGGAATTTGCTTTTTGCTTAAGAGTACAGGTGGAAAGTCAATAGTATAGCAACATTTTCTCGAGATTGAAATTGCTTGAGATTTCCCTGGATTCAAGTCGAGCCCGTTCGCAAGGCATCGTCAGCGTAAAGATGAATGGAAACACTTAAGCACAATTAAGGTAGGTCATTGATATATAAACAAAATAATAGTGGACCTAAGATCGATCCCTGAAGAACTCCTGCGGGTACGGGTCTGAATTCGAAAGAGTTTTGCCATCATGTAGGAGACCCTCAAAACTGCGCCAACTACAGAGGCACCAGTCTCCTTAACATCGCATATATGATCTTATCTGCCGTATTGTGTGAACGCCTGAAGCCGTTCGTCAACAACCTGATAGGTCCATATAAGTGTGGCTTCATGCCAGGAAAGTCCACCACCGATATTCACACTACGGCAAATCTTGGAGAAGTCCCATGAGCTTCAGATCGATACACACCACCTATTCATCGATTTTATCGTTTATGACAACATCTATAGAGACGAGCTATACAAAGCAATGTCTAGTTTCGGCATCCCTGCCAAACTCGTCCATCTGTGCAGGATGACGGTGGAGAATGCACGCTGCTCCATCAAGGTCGATAAAGATCTCTCCTTTGATGTCCGGAAAGGATTTAGACAAGGCGATGCGCTGTCATGTGATTTTTTCAACATCCGACTTAAAAGAATAGTGCAAAACTCACGAGCAAACACAAGAGGTACTATCTTTAAAAAGTCCGTCCAACTACTCGCATACGCCGACGATATTGACATAATGGGGAGAAAGCAGCGTGCTGTCAGTGGCGCTTTTGCGAGTATTGAGACGGAAGCGGGGAAAATGGGCTTAGCGATCAATGAGGGCAAGACCAAGGATATAATGTCAAGCGAAAAGGATAACCGTTCCAACTATCGAAGCATAAATTTCCTCAACATCAAAGAAAAGATCTGATCTGCAATATAGTGTGAAAGTCTGCAAATCTTGGTCAATAACCTGATTGGCGTTTGTCAGTGCGGTTTCAGGTCAGGAAAGTTCACAATCGGCCAAATCGTCGCACTACAGAAGATCTTGGGGAAACCCCATGAACTTTAGATCGATACCCACCATATTTTCATCGATTTTAACGTAGCATACGACAGCATTTATAGAGTGGAGCTAGATAGACACGTGTCTAGTTGCTCTTAAGTCAAAGTCGGTAGCCACTTGCCTTTTTAGTCAAAAAATCCAAAATCGACGAGTTGACAGAATGTGACAATCGACAGTCGAGGTAGTAGTGGAATTTGTCTGCTTTGGCTAAAGAAACGCTAATGGGTGTTTCTTTTCCTGACAGAAGGCAATTAAATAGTAAGGTCCTGACCCAAAAAACTAATAAGACTGCGTATAAGACTTTGATTATTCGATTTCTACTCAATAGCGAAATGTAGGCTCTATAGAACGGTGATGAACGGGAAAAGAACTAGTATGAGCTATATAGTGACAATGAACTAGTCAGCTCTTTAGTTTCCTGTGATAGCTAGGACATGTAGAGCGAAAGGACACCAATGCCCGGCTAGCATAGTCTTCGAATCTAACCTAAAGGGACGACGCGATAGAGGAATACCGCACGTAAGATGGCACGCATAGGTAAAAGAAGACCTTAACCTGCTATTCGATGCAGTTAGCTGAAGATTAGACTAACTGGGAAGGTTTGTAAATAAGCTTGAAGCGCCACCAAAGTGCTTTGTTACAACACAGGGGCTTTGTTAAATCAAACATGCAATAAGGACAAGGAGCTGCCACATCTAAAATATTACGAAAAAGCGCCATGGGTCTTCGATTAATTTTGGGCCATTTTGTCAAAAGTATCGACTCCTTCTTTTGCCGGTGACAATCTGGAGCTTCGTGGTTCTTTCATTATTGGCCTGATCAACGTGGGCTGTTGATAGGAGCATGACGTTTTTCTCTGTGTCAGCTTACTACACACATTTTAGGAATAGGGGTCTCTTCGTTTTACTTCGCTTGGATTCGTGAACTGATGAGGCAACTCGGGCTTATTTGATCGAACTGTGCCTGTTAGAGTATATATTCCTCGAACACAATCCTTCTTGCCTAATGAAATACTGGCAAAAAGTTATCCATTTTTATGTTGTAGCCACCATCAAAATTCTGTTGAGATAGACGAAATCATGAGCAATATTTTTGTTCGTTGTTGTGCTGGATGCGTGCCCAAAAATATTTCTCAAATTAGAAGAAAATAAATTATTGAATCTATAAGCTTAAACATTTTATACAATATTTTCCAGGTTTACTAGGTATATACCCGTGAAAGCCTCATCTTCTACGTGTTGCTGCCAACTGTTCGCCAATTGTCAATTCTTTAGATGGTTGGGAGAAAAGAATTCGATTGCTTTGAATCAAGCTCCAAATATTACAAATTGCAGCCAGCTTATCTTACTGCTGCCGACTTGGTTTAGTGCGTGAAAAATCTTAAGAATCTGGTTATTTCCACAATTTTTTTTAGAGACATTACTCTAGCTTTAGCTCTCTACTTTAGCTCTATAAAAAGGAATGTGAGATTTATGAAAAATATCTTTAGCTGCCACCAAAGACAATTTTTCCACGCCAGCGAAAAGAAGAATTGCAATGTAGGTATACCTATAATTTTTTTATTTTGAGCTACATACTTCATTCCTCTGTTTGGTTTAATGTCTGGAAAGTCCTTTTCATTGCTACTTTGTTATCCTTCTACCAAGTATTGTCTTTGATCATCTGAATTGTCTTTGATCACCGATTGCAAACGTTGACCGCACAGACGATGACCAATCACTCAAAGATCTACCAACCAATTTAGACAAACATGACTCTATCCCAATCTATCAGCCAGCAAATAATGAAGATCTTAACGAAAATGATTCTGATCCTGATCCAAGTGAGGATGGTAATGGAGAAGACGACGAAGATCCCGATGACTTTGGGATTCCTCCTCAACCCAACTCAAAATCCAAATCCAAAGAAACGCCAATAGCAGGTCCCGATGAAAACGAAGCCGATCAAAACAGTAGTCAAGTCAAATCACATAGCCGATCCTTTTCATGAGGAATCCGGTTCGAATTTCTTCACATATTTCCTATTAGGAATTTTCCTATGCATCATTCTATACGTACGAGTAGTATATCATAACAAGTCCAAAATTCTTGCCCTTCTACTCGAGGGAAGACGCAACGATAAAGGAAGAGGTGGCCGTCGAAAGCATACAGCCGCATATAGAAAACTTGATTCTAATCTTGAAGAAGCCATAACGTCATCAGCTAGTGGAAGGACAACATAAATTATTTACTAAAATTTATTTCAGATTGTGCTCTTGACTTAAATCAAACCAAACACATCCCTATGCGTCCTGTTTTTCGTCTTTTTGTTTTTCATTGTTTATTTTTCCCCAAATTTAGTTATCCTATGAATTGAATGTGAAAGCACTATTAGGGGTTTACTTACTTACTTTAGGTGGCGCTACAGTCCGGGGTGGACCTGGGCCTCAGTCAACAAGCTTCTCCAGCCAGCTCGATCCCTGGCTAGCTGCCTCCAGTTTCGCACGCTAAGTCGGCTGAGGTCCTCTTCCACTTGCGTGCGCCACCTGAGTCTTGGCTTCCCTCTACTGCGCTGTCCCTCGGGGGCGGATTCGAAGACTTTTCGGGCCGGAGCATTGGTGTCCATGCGCCCTACATGACCCAGCCATCTCAGTCTTTGGATCTTCACTCTTCTGGCTAGGTCCATGTCGCTGTACAGTCCATACAGTTCGTCGTTGTACCTCCTCCTCCACTCACCGTCAATGCAGACGGGACCGAAGATCGCCCGAAGAATTTTTCTCTCGAAGCAACCAAAAACACCATCATCCAGGACCGGGATTGTTAAAGTCTTATAAAGGGTGACTTTTGTTGTCCGAGAGAGGGCTTTGCTACTCAATTGCCTTCTTAACCCAAAGAAACAGCGGTTGGCAAGAGTTATTCTTCGCTTGATCTCAGCGCTGGTGTCGTTGTCTGTATTTATAGCGGAGCCTAGGTAGACAAAGTCCTTAACTACCTCAAAGTTATATCTGTCGAGGGTGACGTTCTGTCCGAGACGTCGGTGTTGGTTGTCCTTTTTGCTTGACAGCATATACTTGGTCTTGCCCTCATTGACCGCTAAACCCATTTTCGCCGCTTCCGTCTCAATACTCGCGAAAGCGCCACTGACATCACGCTGCTTTCTTCCGATTATATCAATATCGTCGGCGTATGCGAGTAGTTGGAAAGACTTTTGAAAGATAGTGCCTCTTGTGTTTGCTCGTGAGTTTTGCACTATTCTTTCAAGTACGATGTTGAAAAAATCGCATGACAGCCCATCGCCTTGTCTAAATCCTTTCTGGATATCAAAGGTCTCGGTGAGATCTTTACCGATCTTTACCTTTATGGAGCAGCGTGCATTCTCCATCGTCATCCTGCACAGACGGACGAGTTTGGCAGGGATGCCAAAACTAGACATTGCTCTATATAGCTCGTCTCTTTAGATGCTGTCATACGCGGCCTTAAAATCGATGAATAGGTGGTGGGTATCGATCTGAAGCTCAAGCGTCTTCTCCAAGTTTTGCCGTAGTGTGAATATCTGGTCGATGGTGGACTTTCCTGGCCTGAAGCCACACTGATATGGACCTATCAGGTTGTTGACGAACGGCTTCCGGCGTTCACACAATACGGCGGATAAGATCTTATATGCAATGTTAAGGAGACTGATGCCTCTGAAGTTGGCGCAGTTCAGAGGGTCTCCTTTCTTGAGAATTGGACAAACAATGTTGAGGTTCCATTCATCGGGCATACTTTCGTCCGACCATATTTTACAGATGAGTTGGTGTATGCTCCTTACCAAGTCATCGCCTGCCGCCTTGAAGAGCTCGGCAGTCAGGCCATCCGCTCCAGCAGCTTTGTTGGACTTAAGCTTCGATATGGCTATCTTCACTTCATCCAGGTCGGGAAGACGGAATTGTTGGTCATCATCGTCCAAGTTGAAAGGTTGATTCTGCCTGACAGCGGTATTTGGTCCGTCATCGCCGTTATACAGTCTGCAGAAATGATCTTTCCAAATCCACAGCATCGACTGCGATTCTACTACGATGTTCCCTTGTTCATCTCTACAGGCTTCGGTTCGGGGTTTGTTTCCGCGGCATGTTATTTTTACCTTATGGTAAAACTTCCGAACCTCATTCCTGGAGTAGCATCTCTCAATTTCTTCGATCGCGCGCTTCTCATGCTCTTTCTTCTTCCTCCTGAGAAGCCGGTGCTCGTCTCTCCTCTTCCGCTCATAGAGCTCAAGAGCAGCTCTGGTCTTTATAAGCAGCGCCGCGTTATATGCATCTTGCTTAGCTGCATGTGCTTGCCGGCATTCATCATCGAACCAGGGGTTTCGTTGTGGTGGACGAGTGAAACCCAGCACATCAGAAGCGGCATCTCTGATGGCGTTTTGGCAGTGTTTCCAATGGTCTTCAATGCGGAAAAGGACTTGGCGATCTCTTGCGATTGTAGCCGTCTGACGTCGAATTTTCTCACAGCATTAGTTTGTCTTGGCGTAGTTTGGGATATCCGCAACCGTACCTTGGCTACAACAAGGTAATGGTCCGAGTCGAGTCGATTAGCCTGAATCCGGTATCGGAGGTGGTGTTGTGCAGGCTATATTTTCCGATTGTTCCACCAAAGATACCCTCTCTTCCTAGCTTTGCATTAAAATCACCGAGGACAATTTTAATGTCATAGCTAGGGCATTGCTCGTAGGTCTTGTTGAGGAGCTCGTAGAAGGCATCCTGGGTGTCGTCATCTTTTTCCTCTGTGGGGGCATGCGCGCATATAAGGCTTATGTTGGCCGGAAGCTGAGGACTTCTCGTCTTAGTCTGCCTCCGGCAACAAATCCGAATCCAAGTAAGCGCTGCTTCTGCCGTCGATAGCAATTGCCGTAGTAGATGTCGCAGTTTTTCATCTTCTTTTTGTCCGGCCCATCCCATCGCATTTCTTGGATGGCGGTTATGTCTGCTTTGCAGCAGTCCAGGGCCTCCGCTAGTTGCTCGGCTGCACGTGGTCTATTAAGGGATCTAACATTCCACGTGCATATCCGAAGCTCATTGTCCTTAAATCGATTGCGTGGGTTGTCAACAGTAGATCCGTCCATATCCGAGGCTAGTTGATGCTTCGTAACTTAATCTTTTTTTAAATGGCCGGGCAGTTACCCCGGCGGTACAACCCCCAACCTGGAGGACCAGTTCCATTTTGAGTGCCCCTAGGACGAGGGGTCGGTTACACCGAAGCCAGTAACCCGTTCCGGGATGTGAGCGCTGCCGTTGGCCCTTATAGGGCTCGTCCGCCACCATCTCTTTTCCAAGACCCTGACTAAGTCCTGGAAATCCTTTCCGGCCTGAGCTCCAAATATGTCGGAGTAGCCCGGATAAGGTCTTGTTTTGTTTTTCCGACACTAATCCTGGTTAATGGCGCAGGAAACTCGCCATTTGACCCCTTCACTTCGCAACCTCTAATGAGATTCCCAGATGGCGCCACAGGGAGGCGTGAAGTAGGACTTATTAGCAGAGCTGCAAGATGTTCGGCTGCAGAGGCCCATTCTCGTCATTTAAGGAACCAGCACCTGTCGGAAGATGCTACTTCTACGAGGCCTTATACTAATCGTTGCCAACCATTAGAGGTTAGATTAGTTTAATATTAATTTGTGATTTCTGTGCCTCTTTGTTGTAAATCATCAGTGTAAGCCACAAAGAACGAGTGAGATAGAGAATGCACACTTGGAAGCGGTACAGAATGGGGAGAATCGAATTTTTCTTCCCCACAATACTGTGTATCTTGATTTTATATTTTCCGTAGGCATTTAGTATTATGTGTTGGATAAGCGCCATCGATGTTACATGATCTTTTTATTTATTTTCTAATAATTTTTCACCACAAAAAAACAAAAACAAAACGACTAACTAAACAAACATATAATTATAAAAAAACAGCAAAAAAACATACCTATATCTTTTGTACATGTTTTAAGAATTTCATGCAATGAAGTAAAAACAAATCAATCAACAAATAATAAAAAAAAAACAAAAAATAAGAAACAAATTGGTTTCTTATGATGAGCATTCTTTTACTGAAGTCAACCGTTGGAAGGTGCCCTTTGGAATTGAAAATACTGGTATTCTTCGTATAAACCATGTCCACCAGTCGCGTAATATCTTATTCTCTTAATAACTATTTGGATTTGTTCTGTAGGTAACTGTTTTCGGTGACAGTCTCGCACGTGACTAAACCCGCCTGCAGTATTCATCCATTATATAGTTCTCTTCAATAAACCTTCCTCTAATTGAGCCGCTATTGGCAGCGTATTTCTCTTTCAGAAGTCAATGTGGAGTTTTTGCTGCTTGTATTAGCGCCCTTAGATAATTAGCAAAAGCAAAGTGATCAGTTAAGAGGACAGTCAACAATTGTCAAGAAAAAGCAAAATGCCACTGACTTTCTGAAGAGGTTCGAGATCGTCGTCGTTATAACACCTTCGGTTGTGCTCATTAGAGGTTCAACTTTGTATGAATGCCTTTACCGAGGACGTGGGCAGTCCAAATGCAAGTACAAGTTCTAAGAATTTCTCAAGTTGTAACCTGGAACCCTAACAAGACTCAATGAATTCAGCTTTCCAACTGCATTATCGAGCTTGCTTAGATGTGGTAAGTATATAAAGCCCTAATCTCATCTTGGCTGTCTTTAACAATTCCTAACAATATAGTTTACTGCCATTAGGATTGCATAACTTAACCAAATGAGTAGAAGATCCAGCGTCGCATCCTATACGGGTTCTGGAACCATCGATAAAGATACAACCAGATACATTTATTTTCTTGCCCAAATGCTAGTCCAAGATAGTGAGTCTGGAATATAGGAGATAGTCTGCCTGATCATAACCGTGTAGATCCAGAGGAACTGGGGGGTGAGGTTTTCTTACAATGCATGAACCAAGCCAGCCAGCCTCTTCTATCTATTGATGACAGCCTTAGTTTTGAGGGGATTTACTGAAAAACCATTTCTGATGCAGGCATCGTTGATTACATACGGAAATGTTGGCGCTTTAGTGGCAATAGTCACTAAAAATGATCCGATAGAAAGTGCAGGGGTACCTTATTAGACTTCAACCAACTTCAGGAGGCTTTCAAAACAGTTGCTAAAACTGATGTTTCGCCTAATGACAGTTGGTTTTACAGTTTACACGCATGCAGGCGCAAAAAATTTCTCATCCTAAAAATTCATGAACAAACAAAGCGATCGTGTTAACATATTAAACGGAAAAGTCATAGAAAGAATTGGATTTTTAACTGGCCACAAGAAGTCAAGCGCCACTGTTTTTCCATAATTTGGGTTGCAGTGACGGTCGATGGCCATTCGGCGCTTGTATTTTTGAACCGTCGCGTCAAAGTGATTGTTTACACCGCAGTTTTTATGGAAGGTGCTTTGAAGCCTTAGCCATCCAAAGATTTTGAGGAAAGAGAACGGACATTTCAACAAGACTCTGCAGCAACACACAAGACAAGGGTCCCTGACTTGCTTTCATCGACACAATGGCCTCCATATTCACCAGATGTAAATAAACCTGACTATCATTTAACAAGTCAAAGTCGGCACTAAAAAATACCAAAGTATGGATGCGCTCAAACAGACCTTCTTCGAAAATGGAAGAAGATTCCGCAGGCTCACTTTCGTTCAGGATGCAACTCGTTTGAGGGCCAACACAAGTCGAAAGTTCGCGCTAAACCGGCCTATATCGAAAATTTAAAATAAATTCTAAAAGCAATTGCTTTAGAAAATTCTTGTACTTCAACAGTTTCAAATGCAGTGTTTTGAAAAGTTGCAATTCAGGGGTATCCCTATATATAACTACACCATATGTGTACCTGAATGTAGGCGTAAGACCTGTTGGGAACTTTAGATAGTAACTTAAAAATAAAATGCCCCATGACAGTCGATACACAACACCGCCCTGTGGACAACACATATGCGATACCACAATTACATATTGACCAAAGCCAGCGTAAATTACAAATATATTTGGGTTTAGAAGTACCTAATGACTCCTATGCGTAAGTCCATGTCTGTACATTCAGACACAGCCGCATAACATCTCTCGAACTACGCGGATCTACACGAAGTTCGTTATCTGTGCAATTCGTAGGTTGGTCAATGCGTCAGGTTCATAATTAGGGTCGTCAATGTCTAAATAGTCTTCTCATCCCCAATGTCTCCGTTTTCGTCATGTTGTCGAACACCGACTATATGAACATTACTTTTTTCAGCATCAATCAGGTAGTCGGCCCCTCGAATATTTCCACGATTTTGTTCATCACCATCTATCTATCTGTCAAAAAATTTCTCAAAATCATTCTCAAGGTGCTCCAGTTCTTCTGAAGACAACTCTCGCTGTGCTGCTCCGTTCAACAATCTCAAATTGTTTGTAAGTGAAAAAAGTATCTTTCAAAAAAATCCCGTGCAGATGGTGTCTTACAATCTACGAGTAAAAATCAGCTAAATTTGAATTTGAAAATTACTTTGGGCATTCAGTCCCCCACACACGGATTTAGGGTTGAATCTGCCAGATATGGATAGAAAACCAAAGAGTTAACCAATTGCAATGTTTCTCTAGAACGACATCCGAAAAACCGACAGATGGGAAGTTCGTACGCGATATGTGCCCTTTCAAACGGACAAATAGACCCAATTTCCAGTGCATCCTGTTACTTTTCGAATTTCGAAAAAAAAAATTGTTGCAGGGTAGTATGCATTTATTCATATCAAATAAAATGTTATACTGTCTATCTGACTGTTATCGAGGATTATTCCAACCTTAGAAACCCTCGAATTGCAAATCTATTTTTAGTGCTTCTATAGAATTTAGCTGTCCTTGCAGTAAACCAGGATTCTATATCTGATAAATGAGTGAAAACACTTTAAACTTTTAGATTTCCCTTCGGTGTCGTTTCCGACTAGTAGTTCATTATTACCGCCTTACTAAAGTGCAATCTAATTTTATATTTTTCACTTTTTTGCTCGGTATAACGACAACTGGGTACTCTCTCCAGTTTACCCATTATTTATCCCTTTTTTGAGGCATTTTTTCTTGATGGGGAAATCAACACTAAGTGCAAATGATATTATTCTTCCATTGAGTTAAATTGAATTTGGTTTCCTTTTCCGTCCGCGCTTTATTTGAGCATTTCGTTCATTTCGGTCTCGGAAAGTCAATTAATTTCAATACGACTACACTCGCCCCAAATAGAGATGTATCCGTTCGTAGGCGGCAGGCTTCAACTTCGGTAAAGGTCAATTTAAAAGCAAACTCATTGGTAGCCTAGCCGGCAAGGAGTCACACCACAGCAACAACAACAAAAAAAACGACCAAACATGCAGGATGAAAAAATCCGCCAAAAAATAATCAAGTAATTGAGAAACTTATAATGACATGAAAGTTTGCGAGCTCAAGCTTAAAATAAATTGATTTTTTAATTGAGATTGATTTGCAATAAGTAACAGTCCTGCTGACTCATGGGACTTTGAGGGTGGGCGCAGTGATTTTACTCTTAAAGGATTGTTCTGAGAAACTATTTATCCATCAGCCGTTCTTTTTTGTTAAGGGTTAAAATCACTGCCGCAGGGGAATTAGCGAAACAAAGGGGTAAAATTGAATTCCAAGAGTTTTTGAAGCGATAAGGTTGTGTTATCGCGAAGGGATTGTAAAATTGTAAAACAAAGGATAGATTAAAAGAAAATAAATTGTCCGTATCCTTTAATGATTTGTGATGATTTTTAGATATATATATATATACGTATATATTTTGTTTTGTTAATTTGTACAGAAAAACAAAATCACCCTAATATGAGGCCGTGGGTAATCTTTTCCTTAGGGAGTCCTGGCAGCTGGCTTTATCGCTTCTACCTTCATCATGATGGAACAGGTAGAGATAATTCAGAAAAATCAGAGCAACTTTAGACAGACCTTAATTTTAGATAAACAAAAGGAGACAGGTCTCTTAATGAATGTGCAATTCGTTGGTGGCGGACTTTCGGTGGTAGACTTTCCGGTTGGTTTTTTCACAATAAACTTATCAAAAGAAATATGGTCAGTAGATATTGAGAGTGTGACACTGAAACACTTGAGGTACCAGAGACACGACAGTAGGTTCATATTGTTCTACAGTAACTAGCTTTGCCAAATCATCAGTTGAACCTGGATGGATTTAGGCTTTAACCAATAAATTTGTTTAGGAAGCACAATCTCCTCCATTTACACTATAGAATAGAAATACTCGTAACTCGTGGCTTATAATACCTCCACGTGGTAACCGCCGGAACTGGTCAATGTTCATCCGAACTGGACCTGCTAAACTTATAAGTGCGAGTGCTGACCAGTAGACAATCATAGCAGCACCATAAATGGGACAGCAGATGAATTCCTCAATGGAGCAACGGCAGCACTCACATCCGACTTTCGGTTCAACTGACACCCCTCATCCTAGGGGTATCAAAAAATAGAACTGGCCCTCCAGGTTGGGGCCTGGGGGTTGTGCTGCCGGGGTAACTGCCTAGCCATTAAAAAAAAAAAACAAGAAGTTACGAAGCATGAAGAAGCCTCGGATATGGACGGATCTACTGCTGACAACCCACGCAAACGATTTAAGGACAATGAGCTTCGGATATGCACGTGGAATGTTAGATCCCTTAATAGACAACATGCAGCCGAGCAATCAGCGGAGGCCCTAGACTGCTGCAAAGCAGACCTTACAGCCATACAAGAAATGCGAGGGAATGAGTCGCGCAAAAAGAGTTTTAAAAACTGCTAGATCTACTTCGGTGATTGTTATCAGCGGCGAAACCAGCGCCCATTTGGATGCAGATGTGTTGTAGGAGGCAGACATAAGCAAGTTGAGTTTCCGGCATGTGAACGAGCGCCACGTAGCAATCCGCGTCAAAACTATATATGCAAACAATAGCCTCATATGTGCCCACACCCCCACAGAGGAGAAATATGAAGACACCAAGGATGCTTTCTATAAGCACTTGAGTAAGACCACTAAAGCCCTAACTTTGACATTAAAATTGTTCCGGCGATTTTAATGCAGAGCTAGGAAGAGAGGGCGTCTTTGGTAGTATTGTTGGAAGGTATAGCCTACACGACAGCACCTCCGATAACGGATTCAGGCTAATCGACTTTGCCGCGGGGCGAAACATTGTCGTAGCTAGCACGCCGTTCCCACATCTCGATATACACAAGGGGACTTGGAGAACCCCTGATCAATCAACAGTCAACCAGATTGATCACATTGCGATCGACGCAAGACACTCCTCCAGTATTATGGATGTCCGTACGTTCCGAGGAGCCAACATCGACTAGGAACATTACCTTGTAGTAGCCAAGTTACGGTTGCTGCAGGGCCGAGACAAGTTGACTCTCTAAGGATTTTCGACTTCAGAGGGGTTCAATCACAAGCCATGGCCTAATCCTATTTTACTCGTATTAATCACTAAGAAGGCCATTGCTGCTATCATCACTGCCAAATAGCAATCAACGATGCCGCTTCTGATTTGCTGGGCTTCATTCGACCAGCACAACGAAACCCCTGGTCAGATAATGAATGCCGGCAAGCACTTGCAGCTAAGCAAACAAAGACTAGAGCTGCTCACGAGCTCTATGAACAGAAGAGGAGAGACAAACAGGGGTTTCTCTTCTTCTTCTTCTTATCCTTTTATTAACCCTTTCCTCGTTATACGAACTTATGCGTAACGAGTTTCCCATTTTTACTGCATCGCTGCTGCTCCGCTTATGGGGTTGGCTAATGTCGCAGACCGCAGAACGCGTCTACATAAAGCTCGGTCCTGGATCGCTTCAGTGGTTAACCCCAGACGTTGTTGCGCATTTGCCATCTGAGAAATCCAGGAATTCTTTTTCCGACCTCGTTTTCTTACAGTTGGAGTGACCGTAGTTGATAGTGCCTTTTTAACCGGATTTTCCGCAGATCTTCTTTGAACGTGGCAATACCAGCTTATTCAATTCGCCTCAAGCTATTCGGTTACCGAATTCTTTATATGTAGACTTCCTCTTATACGCGTAGATCTAATACAATCGCGTTTAGTGACACCATTAGACATCCTTAACATTTTCATTTCCGCTGCCGTCATTTTGTTTTTAAACGCTTCGTACGAGCTGGTCTAACAACCGTGGTGCAGAGTTTCCCCTTTAATTTAAGTGGAAATTTTCGGTCGCAAAAGATTCCCGAATTTTCCCGCCATTTCATCCATCCCACACTCTCTCTGTGGTTTACGTCGTCGTCACATTTCGCTTCCATGTTAACTATTGATCCTAAGTACTTAAAGATAGTGCTTTTCGGAAGAACTATTCCGTCTAACATTATATCCGGAACAGGTCGCAACGGATGCGCAAATGGGCACGTCAAATGCTCCGTCTTTGAACGACTTATTTTAAACCCGTTTCTCTCTAGCGCATTTCTCCATGAATCTAAGGCGATCTGTAAATCTTCGACGTTATCGCTAAGTATAACTGCGTCGTCAGCGAAGAGAATTGGCGTTACATTTGCTTCGCGCATGCAGTCTTTTAAAAGATAGTTGAATACTACGTTAAAGAGGAAAGGGCTAAGTACGCTTCCTTGATGCACTCCGACATTAACTGGAAATTCTCTCGTTAGTCCAGCAGAGCTTTTAACCGCAGTTTTCACGTTTCCGTACATGTACTTCAGCACGGCCCATATGAGATCCCTAGGCACTCGATCGAATGCTTTCTCGAGGTCGATAAATACCATGTGTAAATCCTTAGACGAATCTCGGTGCTTTTCCATTATTATTCGTAGGCTTTGGATAGTGTCCACCGTCGATCTTCCTTCAACAAATCCACACTGGCTATTATCGAGCTTTATTATTTGCCGAAGACGTTCGTTTAAGACTCTTTCTCAGAAGAGAAAAAAAAGAGCACGAGAAGCATGGAGTCGAATGGAATAAAATTCGGAAGTTTATCAAAATGTAAAAAAAACATGCCACGGACACAAGCCTGAAGAGGCGAACAGGGAACATCGTAGTAGGGTCGCAGTCGATGCTGAGGGTTTGAAAAGAGCATTTCTGTGGACCATATAACGCCGCTGACGATTTAAATACCACTGTAAAGCAGATTGAACCTGACGTCCTGACTGCCGAGCGATAGCTATGACTTGGTAAGGAACATACACCAACTTCTCTGTAAAATATAGTCGGACGAAAATATGCCATATGAATATAACCTTTGCATTAGTTGTCACATTCTCAAAAAAGGAGATCCTCTGAACTGCTGCAACAACAGAGGCATCAGTCTTATTAACATCGCATACAAGATCTTATCCGCCGTGTTGTGTGAACGCCTGAAGCCAATCGTCAACAACTTGATAGGTCCATATTAGTGTGGCTTCAGGACAGGAAAGTCCACTATCGATCAAATATTCACACTACGGCAGATCTTGGAGAAGACCCATGAGCTTCAGATCGATACACACCATCTATTTATCGATTTTAAGGCCGCGTATGGCAGCATTTATAGAGCATTATAGCATCAAGGTCGGTAGACATCTCACTGAGGACTTTGATGTCTAGAAAGGATTTAGACAAGGCGATGCGCTGTCATTCCATTTTTTCAACATCGTACTTGAAACAATAGTGCAAAACTCACGAGCAAACACAAGAGGCACTATCTTTAAAAAGTCCGTCCAACTACTCGCATACGCCGACGATATTGACATAATCGGGAGAAAGCAGCGTGATGATGGGTTTAGCGGTCAATGAGGGCAAGTCCAAGTATATGCTGTCAAGCAAAAAGGACAACCAACACCGACGTCTCGGGCAGAACGTCACCCTCGACAGATATGAGTTTTATGTAGTTAAGGACTTTGTCTACCTAGGCTTCGCTATAAATGCAGCCAACGACACCAGCGCTGAGATCAAGCGAAGAATAACTCTTGCCAACAATCCCGGTCCTGCTCTATGGCGCAGAGGCATGGACATTATCAAAAATGGATGAGGGTTCCTGATTGCTTCGAGAAAAATAATTCTTCGGGCGATCTTCGGTCCTGTCTGCATTGAAAAAGAATGGGAGAGGAGATACAACAATGAACTCTACGGACTGTACAGCGACATGGACCTAGCCAGAAGAGTGAAGATCCAAAGACTGAGATGGCTGGGTCATGTAGAGAGCATGGACACCAATGCTCCGGTCCGAAAAGTCTTCGAATCCGCCCCCGAGGGACAGCGCAGTAGAAGAAGGCCAAGACTCAGGTGGCGCACGGAAGTGGAAGAGGACTTCAGCCAACTTATCGTGCGAAACTGTAGGCAGCTAGCCAGGGATCGAGCTGGCTGGAGAAGCTTGTTGACTGAGACCCAGGTCCATCCCGGACTGTAGCGCCATTTAAAGTAAGTAAGTAAAGTCATTTACTACGCCTTTGGGTTTCAGTACGACATGCATCAAACCGAATTTTTAGAATCTGTAGAAAAATGTCAAAAGCAGTAGAGGCATTATTTTCAATTGGTCTTCTCTCCAGTTCTCTTGCAGTAGACAAGCAATTAGACATTCAACATTAATTGATTCTACTTTTTCAAACTTTTCAGTTTGTATGGTATTGACAACTTGAAAAACAAGACTTAACATACAGTGATCAGAGATTTTGAAGTCTGATACAGAACTAGTGAGAGATTGTTTGATCGACGATCAAGTCTTCCAAAGATATAGATGAGAAGATCGAGCTAACCTAGTTGGTTCCAAGAAGCAAGTTTCCAAGCCAATGGCCCGCAGTGCGGAAATATAATTTAACCTAGAATGAATAGATTCTTGCCCTTTTTGCAATTCAACAGTGAACTCAGCTCCTCAGCAAAAACACTTTTACTATTTTCACACAGTCTATAAAAACACAGAAATATAAAGTATATCTGAAGTTTCAATATTATAACTCCTGCATTCATAGTCTAAGCTCCACCCGCCGCGTAGGTACGTATTGTTACATTCAGGATGGAAATTATACCCAGGTCCATCTTATCTGGACTCTCTGCCGACTTACTGAGTCGGAGACGCTTCACAGTGCCATGTGCAACAACCCTGTCTCGTATCCTTAGGTATAGTAATATTGCAATACTACTCGTACATTACTTAGTGTAGCGATCAGCGGTGAGTCAAAACACAGCGGAGTTTCTCGCTATGCTCCTATTATCTCTGATTATTCCTACAATGCTTATGCGCCCAGATTTAAGCCCTTTTTTCAGAATAAATGTGTTCATAGTCAAAGTTTTTTGTTCAAAGAGGGCACATTTGGAATACCAGAAGCGCGAGTTACATCTTGGTAACTCTAGCAGATCACCCAGCAACATCAACGCGCTGGTCATCGTATACCTTTTTCTATGACTTTTCTATTTTTCTGTCCTCTTATTTGTTTATGCGTAAAGCATCTTCACCCATTTGCTAACACTTAACTATACCAACCGTCCTTTCGTATTACTCGTATCTATTCCACTGGTTTGTTAATTGCCAAACATGTGCATTCGATGCTGAGGCATTATAGGCGCATGATCGGTTAAGTGCGATGCGACTAATAGATGATGCAAAAGTCATCAGAAGATGTTATAAATTTTGCAAATGGGGGCAAATGTCAATTCTACTTTGACATTTGTGAAGTAAACGGATACAAAATACAGTCCTTAAGAATGCCGAATAATTGTTTTAATTTTTTGTGGAATAATTTGTCGGTAGTGTTAGCGCAGAGTGAATTTCCGCGCAGATTTCCCGGTCGTTTGACAGCAACTGGGCAAATACTACGACGTTTAGCCGTTGGGGTAGAAGAGTGTGCCGTTCTGCTGCTATGGTTTACGATGTCGCAGAGGACCCCGGAGTATCGACCAGACGACTTATCACGCAATTCGGTATCAATCGGCGGTCATTACAGTGTCATTGCAGTGTCAGCAAGTAGAGACAGTGCATCAGCTGTAAGCTGTTGACCGCCAAGCGCATGTAACATACGCTCGACCATACTGAATCTCGACCACGAGGGAGACAATTTGTGACGTTTAATTCGCGGCAACAGTGAGTCGTTGCCAGGAATCAAAAATAACTCTGGAATTCCTCCAATTAATTGCAAGATGTAGGTTCGTAAAACGCCAGGTAGCACTTTAAGGGCAGCTTAACATGGGACAATAAAACAACAAAACTGAAGTTGAGCGCCACATGATCCGTCGAGGAATCATAAGACCTTTACTTAAAGAACAACAAAACTGAATACTGAAAAACAAAACGAAAATACTTCCCCGAAGAGAAAACTAACTACCAAAAAGTGAAGACGTGTCTCGTCTATTTCTCAAGATTGTTTCGCACGCGCGGCCTACCGGTATCTTTATTTTCACAATAAAAGGAAGCGCCTTTTGCACTATACTGCTCTATTTAATTCACTATACTTAACTTTACTCCTGGCGGTTCTGTGCCCCTTCTGTCTTCCCTTCTTATCCTGCTACTCCTGTCTATACTTCGTCATTTTCTTTCTCCTCTCCCTTTTTCCTTTTCTGGAAACCAAAACCAAGAACTCGCGATTTCAAAGCTACTCTACTTTACTTTTTTGCTCCCTTCGTGGGGTGCTAGCTTAAAAAGGGGTCGTCGTCCCTTCACCCATCGAACCGAACTTTTAATGATGATGCGTGGTTGGGATGTGTCTCATTATGATGGCCGTCCACCTGCACACCACCGTCGCTCCTCCATTGTGCTCTCGTTGGGGTGTGGCTATAAAAGAGATCGTAAACTCTTCACCCTTCAACCGCCTTGCCGATGCTAGCTCTCATGCTAGTTGCATCCACATGAATAGTGGGATGTGATGCTGGCATTTTTAGCCACATCGGCTGCGAATACGATATTCCTAAGCCTTTTGGTCTCATGGCTTCCGTTGAGGTGTAAGCTCGGGATCGTTCTCCCCCACCCTTCATTATCGTATTGGGGTGTCTGGCTTAAAAGAACCGTCCATCCCCACCCGTCTGCGGCTTTCAGACGTCCTGTCTGATGCTGCCCGTTGCGATTCTCCCGTCTAGCCTATGGTCTCCGACGACGGTGTTCTTGGTGGACCTCCTGTCGCACCCTGGGCTGCTGGTTCATCGTGAGCCGCCTACCTATCGTCCTTAGGGCTTCACCAACCGAACTACCTCGATCTTTTCTAAAATGCGCGAAAATTTACCGCAACAAACTTTTCATCGAAAATTATCATGAGCAACGAGTTCTGTGCATATGTGTATAAGCAAAACTATTGCTTCTGGGGCACCGAAAATCCTTGTATAACCCACGAAGAGCCATCACACCCGCTCAAGGTTATCACATGATGTATTGTTTACGCTAGAGGCATCATCGGGCCTTATTTTTCAAGAGCACCGCTGGCCAAACGACTGGACGGCGACTGCTATAGAGTCAACGACTTTCTCTTAGCACAATTGGATAAATTGGGACTGAAGAACATGTGGTTCCAACAGGATCCAGCAAAGATATACTGCACGAGCTACAATCGAAATTCTGAGAGCGGCATTAGCGGGTCACCTTACCTCCCGTTTTAGCGATTTACACTGGTCGGCAAGATCGCCTGATTCAACCGTTCCAGACTTCTTTTTGTCTATGTCAACAATCCTTAGGCTCTTGGAGTCTTTAAAGACAATATCTGTCAGGAATGCGAGGATGTATCGCCAGAAATTCTGGAAAGGGTGATGGAAAATGCCACAAATCGGGCCCGAATGGTCAACAATTCTGGCGGCGACCACTTAGCCGATATTATTTTCTCGACATCAGGAACCTAGTACTAGTTTTTGTTAATAAACCAACCGCTACAAAATTAATTAGTAAAGAGTTGTTTTTGGTGTTCGGTTTTCTTTTCGTAGAGCATGTGCTTACCTCACCGATTTTGACATTTAAATCCCAGAACATTGGTTTGGCACCATACTTTAGACAGATTCCGTAGACTACCGTCACATGTTATGGAGTCAAACGAATTGGAGCTTAGTACTTTACAAAACACTTTCTGCTTAAACATATTGTGAAAGTGGTAAAGTCTGGATCGAGAGTCGCTTCCGACATTACTTCTCTGTCTTACGCCCAAAATTGCTAATGATCACTGACCCGTCAAATAGATCATCCTATCTGAGTTGTAATCCGTCCTGATTATCAGCTTTGACTGTAACTCTTCTTAGATCCCTTAGGTATGATTCCCTCAGAATTTCACATAACAAATGTTCCTCTAAAGAGTTGATTAAACAAATCCATGTCTGCCTCGTTTCCTAAGCTTGGGAAGTTCGTCCAGTGAAACTACTAGGACTAGTCTATGAACTGCAGCCCTACAAGTAATAGGATACAATAAAAACTTTTATGCAAGTTTAAGCGATAGCTCTGTATCGATTAATATGGCTACGGCCACGTATTAAAAACCCATAAAAGTACACTAAATTAGCAAAAAATTAAAGAAAGGGAATCACTAAGACCTTCTCTCGTTTTGGTAAATCCCAACTGAAATCATTACCAGGTATCCTCAGTTGATTTATCTATTCGTTTGTGTTTCTCTCTATTACCCCTTTAGAAGTGGTTTCTCATGGAAATGTTGATCCTTTTTTGCCACAAATTACGTAGCCTTTCTCTGGCTTTTATTTTCTACTAATACGGGTAAACATACTCCCTCATCAGACTCGAGGTTCAACCTCTATCACACAAGAATATAAAGTATCTGAAAAAGTAACGAAAGACCAAAAAAAAAGGACTCTATTGTACAGCTCAGACATAAAACCTTAAATGCGTAGATTTTTTAGATCCATTCCGGACTATCATATCCACCTTTCATGGGATTGATACACTCGAACATGTAATATATGTATACGATAACTCCAGCTCTATAGCTCTTCAGCTATCCTCTGTAAATTGTTCCCCATGTGAAATCAATCCAATGGCAGTAGAAAAGTGTTCAGAAAAGAATACACCACTAGCTATTATAAGCGATCTGTTGTCGTAGGAAACGTTGAGTTACCTCTTTCCTCTTCTGCAATTGTCTGTTTAGGTAGAAGTCTGCTTCCATAGACATTTTGTATCTAACCCATGGAAGTGGTGACACTGGCAACTGGAAATAATGAACTTTCCTTCTCGTTACGACGACAATGAAAAATGCTCCTTTTGTTGTGACGTTGAGTCGTTATGTTGCCGGCGAGCACAAGGAGCGAATGGAATTTTCTTTTCAATTTCTTAAAAATGTGAACGTGCCCCAAAGTGCTAATCCCCAGTAGAGTTGAAAGGTCAAATCTCGTCACAGGACCATCTCCTTTCCCGGGCAGTCTCATATGCTATATACGAGTATATGTGTACGTAGTGTACGTATTCTATTTCTGGTGTTAAATTGCTACCACATACCACATACGGATGTACGAATACAAACTGCGGATACTAACATGAATACGGATACGAACATCGTGATGTCGGAACACTTGGACGAAGTGTGAACAAATTTCGCAGCCATTCTTGCTATAATTTCACAGTACACATCCAGATACACATATGTTATGTATGTCGCTGAAGGCGACTGTTCAACATGATAATATCTCTTAGCAACAGTACTCTATGTACAATAGTTATATCAAAAGGAAGTTATGTCATACAAATGAAGTCATACCCACACGTTGTATTGTCTATCGGCCAGCTAGCTAGTACGCGAACGGATACGGATACATGGATTCATAATGTGTGTATGTTGTCACAGCAATCTTGGTGTCAAGTTAAATCGAAAGACTCTGTCTCTGCCTCAATATCGGGTCGGATGTCTCTGGTTAGAGAGGATTTGAGAATACGGAGAAGGTGTATGGCTTTGTGTATTAATTTCAAATCGATTCTAAGCACGTAACCGGGTGAGAAGATTTCTTGACCCATATGGATACATGTGGTCTTGGGAAGCTTCTTCCTACCCCTACAGCTAAATATTCCTACGAGAGTTCATGTATTCGATTTTATTTCCTCCTTTGTATGGAAAAGGATACACGAATACTGCAGGATGTTTTTGTTGTCTCTGACAAAGATTCAAGGACTTTTTCCTTTTGCCTTAGCTTTGCGTTTAGTTTTGTGTACCAATGTTTTGAGGCGAGCAATACATAACCCTTTTTGATTGTTGGCAGACAATCGGAAACAAAAAGGATATCTTGGCCTTTGAAAAAGGATTTGATGAACTCTTGACTTTCATTGTTGTTCTTCGGAAGCAGATTAGTATGAATAACTGCTGAATACGAAAGACTGAGCCAGTTGGTGTTATTTGTGGTGTTGATTGCGGCAGGCGTTGTTGGAGTGGAATCTGCTGACGTGACTTTTATTTTGATAAATCATAAGAGCAGACTGTGGTCCGAGAATTAACACTCCTTTGTTATTTTACAAAGACTTAATTGCAGTTCAGCTGAGATTCTGTATCTATAACACAGTTGATTATATAAGAAAACTGCAGTGACAATATTTCTCTTAAGGATATCGGCGTAGCTTGACATTTTAACCCTTTATCTTAGGAGTCGTTCTTAAATATTTTGACTGAAAAACAAGGAATTGATTAGGTTAGGTTAAACAGTGTGTGCCATAAGACACATCACTAGGCACCCCTATGGGACCAGTTGAATTTAACTTTCAGTGGCAGAAACCTGAACAATCTCCCTGGTAAAAGACCCAATCTCTCTACAAAAGCTAAGAAGGCCTTTGAAATCCATGCGGTCTACTTCCTCTAAGTTTTCACAGAAATATTTTCCTAAGAATTTCCTTCGGCTGTCACTTTGAGTCTCTTTGCGTGAAGACAGTGTCCTGTCAGGATTCCTATTAATGTCCTAAGTTTATCCCTGTTCAGTTTAATCAGCTGCCTAGATCTTTTACCATCGAGAAGTGGCCACAGAGCCTTGGGTACCCTATGTCCATCAAGATTCGATCACCATAGGTTAGCGGTCTTTATGGCCTTTTCTTCGATAGTGCTGCTTACCACGCAGAGGGCTGGTTTGATATTGGCAACCTCACTATTATCGAGTACTTCTCCTCTTCTGGCAAACTCATCCGTTTGTTCATTTTCCTCTATACCGCAGTATCCTGGCAACCAGCACAGTCTCACCCGGTTCTGAATGCATAATGCTTTGAGCATTGTGCGACAGCCCCTGACTGTATCAGAGCTGATGTTGGTTGATTCCATTGCTTTAACAGTGGCCTGGCTGTCGATGTAGACAGCGATATCAACATCGACATACCGATCTCATCTGCATCAGTGCAGCCGCCCTGAGGACAGCCAGAACCTCTGTTTGGAAGACACTACTAGTGTCCGACAGCCTTATGGACACTCTTAATACTGGATGTTCCGAGAAGTTACCGGAACCTGTTCCTTCTTCTGTCCTCGAGCCATCTGTGAAAACTACAAATTTATTTGGCCTGATTACTGCATTTTCTTATCAGTCCTTCCTTCCGGATCATGTCAATGTCGAAATCGATTAAAATAGGATTGTCTGGCAGTAGCTCCCCTAGGATCCTGCCGTGTCCGAAGCTAATGACCCAGATTAGGGTGTCGAATCGCACTATTGCCATCAATTTTTTTTTATCTGTAAGTAAAGCGGCTTTTGGTACAGACGGGTGTTCAATGCTGCCGTAGGGGTGGTACTGAATGCACCTGTAATGGCTATGAAAGCCGTTCTTTGAATCGCCGACTATTTCCAGCAGATCGTTGTCTTATTTGGTGCTTTCCACCGTGCTTGTGCGCCATATGGGTCTCACCACCACCGTATATAGCCTATAGCCGGTTTTAGGCCCCAAATATTTCCTACAGCTCTTTTGTATATAAAAAGACCATTATATGCCTTTTTTATTCTTTCCGCTACGTTAAGATTACAATTTCTGAAAGAAAGAACCAGTTCCGTTTTCGAAGGGTTGACATTGAGACCACAGCCGTTAGCCCAAGTGCTGATCATCTTCAGGGCGACTTCCATAATCTCACTTAAAGTATTTAAGTATTTACCCTGCACTTTTATGACCGCGTCATCAGCTTATTCCCATTGAGTTTAGCTTTTTAAGAATGTCATTAATGACCAGCACGTAAAAGAGTGGCGATATGACTCCCGCTTGAGAGGTTCCCCTGGTCACTGACATTTTAGCCGAGCTTTGTTCAATGGAACAGTTTATTACTCTTGTTGCAAACATGCATACAAAGAATTGTATCCCTGTATCCTCATACTGACATCGTTATTACGGGCGATTTTAATATACACAATTCTGGGTGGCTTCGACATTCTGGACAGACAGCACCCGAAGGACGATGGGACGAGATCTTCGCTGCGGAAAATAACTTGGCCCATCTTGTAAATGAGCCCACGCGAATCCCAGACGTTGATAGTCATGCTGCCAACACCCTGGACTTGTTTCTAACCTCTTACCCTGATAAGCACACTGTTGAAGTGCTTTCACCTCTAGGCTCGTCGGATCATTGTGTCATATCAGCTCAATTCTCCTACACGGACCACACAGTAAGAGGAAAAATTCCTAAAAGCACAGTATGGCAATACGAAAAAGCTAATTGGAGCGAATTTAACATTTTCTTTAGGAATCCTAACTGGTCGTTATGTTTCCTCGATAACGATGTGGATGCCCCTGCTGATATGATCACAGACACTATTCTCTTTGGAATGAAATCCTTCACCTTCACTGGATAAAGCGTATCAGACCAAAGGAAAGGCTCGGTACGACTCTAGCTGTAAAGAGGCTGTCAGGTTGAGGGAAATGGTTTTTCGGTCCAACCCGACGTAGAAAAACCGGAAAATTTCAAACGGGCCCGGAATTAAATGGCAGCTGTAAGGCAGAGTGATTTTTGGACAGATTTTTTTAAACTGTATAAAGATTATCCCGAATTGTGGCAAGTAAAAAGCGTGGCCTACAATAATCGAGATAAAAAGAATAGAGCGTGGGAGACATTAGTAAAAAAAATACAAGGAAATAGATTCCTGTGCAACAGTGGACTTGGTAAAGAAAAAAATCACCTGCTTACGAACATCCTACAGGCGAGAGCTCCAAAAAATAAAAAAGAGTGAAAAATCAGGACCATGTACCAACACTATGGTGCTTTCAAGAGCTGGAGTTTTTGAAAGATCGAGAAACCCAAGTAGAAGGGTTTTTAACGATGGATTTTGAGACTGCTGATGTTATGAGAGAGGAAAGACCATTTTTTCTAAATTTAATATTTTATTGAAAAACAAACAGTTAACAATTAAGTGTAGAATCTATTTTTTCCGCAATGGAACTGCACCCACCACAGGAAAGAGTGTATTGACTGTGGTCAAGAACAGACGTGTTTCTTAAAGTGTCGTGGGGTGCGTACTTTAGTTTCTGTCTAATCTTCCAATATTCCTGTTTTTTCTTTTAAAATGAACTGCCCGGTTTGCCAAGGCAAAATAGATCGCAATGATACAGCGAAAATACAGTGCGGTGATTGTAAAAGTTTGTTCCACGGCTCGTGTGCCAATATTCAACCGGCCGACATTTAATATCTCACAACCAACAATCTCACGCATCGATGCGACAAGTGCTCTGTTTTGCGCCGTAAATCGCTTCAACAACCACTACCTGTTTCATCCAACTCACGCCTAATAAATAAACAGCAAAAATCCGCAACATCTAAGTCTACAGCAACCATCAAGTCTACCGTACTTTCATCTCAACGGGAAATAGTACCTGCCAAGGTGGATCTTACTACTAAATCAACGGTTGCCCGAGCCATTAAAGCTTCACTTTTGTCGCAATGCGAAACAGAAACTGCTTGTGGACCATCTGATGACAGTTTATCGACGGTTCTTTCGCCTTCGACTGAAAGTTCAATAACCCTGCAAGTGCTATACGAAGAAATCATCAGCTTGAAAAAAATCCACAGCGATTTCATCAGCGCAGTCCAGCAGCTGAAAGAGGAGAACGATACTCGTACGTTGCGCATGAAGGTGGCCAATTTGGAAAGCCGAGTGAATTGGAGGGAGCAGAAGCAGCTGGAGAATGCTATTGAAGTTGTTGGTGTACCTGGTTTAAATAGCTCAAACGCCAGCGAGAGAGTAAGGGTGATCTTAGACAAAGCTTTAAATATCTCCATATCGACTGAGGGTATACAGAAATGTTATGTAAAGCTCGTGGATAAACCAAAAAAGAAGAGCATAACCACCACCACCAATAATCGCGGTGACATTCTCTGTGTACATTTCTCTACAAAGAAGGTCAAAGAGGAAGTGATGAAGAGCAAGAAAATTGCAAAGAGGAAGCTGAACTCGTCGCTATTTATTGAAGGTAGCAATAGTAATATTTTTATTAATGACAGCTTAACAAACTATTTTAAAGCTTTAATTATGGCAGCTAAAAAATTTAAAACACAGTTTAAATACAAATACTTGTGGTTCCGTAATTCTCGTATTTTGATGAGAAAATTTGATAATAGTGAGGCTGTTGTCATAAGATCATTTGATGATCTTAATGCTCTTCAAGCACACTAATATGAACGACAACTGTGATCTTATGTGCGACAGCCCCACTATTAGAACCATACGTAATACGAGCTACGAGTAATTTAGAAAGCTACTCGTATTTTAAATGTAAATCAGATGGCAAATCATTTTTCGTTTTACATCAAAACATACGTAGTTTACGCCACAACTTCGACTTACTGATGGTGAATCTAGAAGCTCTCGTTAATCTGCCTGACATAATATTTGTTTCTGAAATTTGGATCTACTCTTGCGAGAGTGAAGATTACCATATTCCGAACTATAAATTTTTTCCTAATACGAATGATACGTACTCTGCCGGTGGAGTGGGAGTCTTTATATCAAACTTGTATGAGTGTGATGTAAAAACTTGTAATTTAAAAAGTGCGGACGTCATTAAAGTTTGTTGCAATAATACACAATGAACTCTTTAATTGTATTTGTGTATACAGACTGCATTCTTCTTCTCCGAATTTGTTTTTGCATGAATTTTCAAATTTGTTAGCCAATGAACGATCTGGAAATCTTGTTATCCTAGGTGATTTTAATCTAGTTATCTTATGTTCGAACTCCGTTTCTGATTCCTACCAAGCGGCTGAACATGGTTTTTTATCTTTTATTGCTGGGCCTACTAGACCAATTACAGGCACCTGCCTCGACCATGTTTTTGCTCGTTTTGAGAATATTGCTGTGGATTCCCTTGCTGGCATTAACTTGGATCTACATATAAGTGATCATTGTATGACGGGAATCCTTTTTGAAAATATAATATGCAGGAAATCTAACGTATCATATGAAACCAGCTTTGATAAAATTAACTTTCCTGAATTGAACAATAGGCTACGTTATGAATATTGGGAAAGTGTTTATGTTGAAAGAAATGCTTCTTCAGCTTATAGTGTATTTCTTAGTATTCTGAAAAATTACATAAGCGCATCTACTTGCACTATAACACACAAAAAATCGGAGTGTCACCTTAAGCCTTGGATAACTCGTAACCTTGTCAAAAAAAAATAAATATCAAAAACAAACTAAGAAAAAATGTTGGAAACATCCTCTGAACACCAATTTAAAAAATCGTTTTGATAAATTCTGCACAAAAGTGACAAAGGAAGTTAAAAAAGCACGGGATGACTATTTTCGTTCGAAAATGCAAGCGGCAAGTGGAAATCTTAAGATAGAGTGGCAAGTAGTTAATAGTATTGTTAGTCGGAAAGTGTGTACTAACGCAGATCCCATTGTACTTAAAAATGGAAGTATTAACATTTCAAATCCTTTGGAAATAGCTAATGTGTTCAGCAATTACTTTGCTTCCATTGGACAAACTTCTTTTCCAAGAAACTCGCAAATTTCGTGTTACTGTTGCCCTAAGGCTGGCTCTCAAAACAACTGTTCTAGAAACAGCTTCATGTTTAAGCTCATTACGGGATTTGAACTACTAAAAACTATTAATTCCCTTCCTAATTCCAATTCACATGGTAATGATAAAATATCGAATTTGGTACTCAAACACATTGGACCCAACTTAGTAGATATTTTAACTTACCTTTTTAATTTTAGTATTATGTCTGGTACCTTTCCATCTGAACTTAAATGCGCTGTAGTGATTCCGTTATTTAAGAAGGGCAGCACGACCGATAAATCAAACTACAGACCAATATCTTTACTGCCATCAATTTCAAAAGTTTTTGAGAAAATAATTAAAACGAGAATATTAACTTACGAGTATCTCAATCATTATAATTTTTTCTCTCCTATGCAGTTTGGTTTCAGAACTGGCCTCTCCACTGAGGATGCTGTATTGGACTTTTGCTCCTTCTTATATAAGGGACTAGATAAAAAACAGTTTTGTGCAGGCCTTTTTGTGGATATAACTAAGGCGTTTGACATGGTTGACCACGTCATACTATTAGATAAACTATATAAGGTCGGATTCAGAGGATTCATATACAATTGGTTTGAGTCTTATCTTAAAGACAGAATGCAATATGTAAAAATTGGAAGCAATATAAGCAGTTCAAAAACCAATAACCTGGGGGTACCCCAAAGTTCTTTACTTGGCCCAATTTTATTCCTAATTTACATAAATTCCTTATTTTCTTTCGCATTCATAGGTAAAGTTACAGCTTTTGCCGACGACCTTGGCGTTGCATATTGTTCAGCCAGTCCGCTAGATCTAATCGCTGATATAAACCATGATGTTTTCCTACTTAGATGCTGGTCTGCTAATCACAAACTTATTGTTAGTAGTAAAACTAAGTTGATGTTTATCAGTCTTACTGAGCAAGAGTACCCCGACTTAGACATAGTATTTCATTCTAATGTCTGCCCGTGTTACGACTTGCTATACAGCCAATGCAGAATCCAAGTTGGTAAAACCTTCAACAGGAATACTAACTGTAGTACTAATTATTTCAAAATTGAAGGTGTAGATAATTTCAAGTACCTTAGTGTTACAATAGATTAAAACTTGAACTGGTCCAAGCACATTTCTGCCTTAAAAAAATATCTTCTTTCTGCTACTCGTTGCCTTTTCCGCCTTAGAAAGTATTGCTCTCTTAACACATTGAAAAGGGTTTATTATGGTGTATTCCAATCCAGATTGCAATATGGGCTTTGTAGTTGGGGTGGCGCTTATATTAGTAAACTGCAGCAATTAACTGTCCCTCAAAAATCTGCAATTCGTAGTGTTTGTGGTTTTAACCGTTATGCGCACACAATGGACCTTTTCAGGGCCTTGAATATTCTCCCTTTGCGCCATTTATTCTATTTTAAAGTCCTTAAGGTCTTTTTCATAAGTTGCGGGTACCTGGAGAGTCCAATTTCTGACTTTCGCAGCTTACGCAGCCATTCAAACTTTGTTGTAAATGTCCCTGCGTTTCGCACTACAAGTTACAGAAACTTCTACTCCATTGTTTCATGCAAACTTTTTAACAGTTTGCCCTTACAAATTCGATCCATAAGAAATTTGTCCACATTTTCTAAAGTAGTTAAATCATGGCTTCTTAGTTTTAATCATCATGAAATCGAAACTCTTCTAAGTTATTCAATTTAAAATATAGTAAAGTAAATAAATAAAAAATAAAAAAAAAATAGAAATGATTTGCTCATTTGCTCAACTATGTATTTACCTATTTCTGCCATTTACATTAGATTTTGTATGTATCCGCTATTAATTTGTTCAAAATTATTATTATTATTTTTTTTTTCTTCTTTCATCTTTTTCTTGAATTGAACTTCTGTTTTTCTACCTTTGTACACCCCACACAAAGTGTATACTCGTATTTTTTTTATAATGTGGCGTCGTCTCTATTTTTCATAAATAAAGGTGTCACTAACTATTCTATATGTATCAAATGCATGTAAAATCGTATTTTAAATTTGTAACTTTTGTATATACATATGAATAAAGAAATTTGAATTTGAATTTGAATTTGAACTATGTTAAAATATTTACACAATTTATTGCGAATTTCTTTGGCATTTATCGTAGAGTTTCTGCCTCTTAATGGCTGCAGTTCGTGAAGTTGTCCATCTGATCGCCAAGATCCGCTGCGTATTTCCTATGTAGAAATATATTCTTTGTCTACGCTATCTTGTAAATAGTTATTTGGATTACGATGTTTTAAAAAATTGTGTAAATACGAGCACGCAAGTACAATTATGGATGCTTTCTCCGGGGATAAATTGATCTTGTTTAAAAGCATTCGAAATCGGCTGGACAAAATTCCGAAAGCATTTTCCACAATTCTTCTTGCTCGTGTTAGTCGATAATTGAATATTTTTTCTTCGTTTGATAACTGCTTTCGACTGTAGGGCTTCATCAGATTTTCCATTAAAGGAAATGCATCATCTCCAACGAAGACAAATGGAAGGGAGTCTTCACTAAACTGCAATTTTTCAGAGCATGTTATGTTCAATTCGTTTTCGTCGTATTCTTGTTTGAATCTCATTTATGCGAACACACCAGCATCAGAGACTCTTCCTTTTGTAGATTATAAGAAAGTACGTAACGCCCTGGGAAAAGCGGACACGGAGTATTATACGTATACCCCTAAGGGTGAAAAACTTCAGACGGTGCTGTCAAAGGGCATCGATCCCGCAGTAAGAACGGAAGAGCTCGAATAAGAGCTCAAAAGGTTTGAAAGCGACGACCTTAAGTTCGTAGGTGTCAAGCCGTTTACCACTGCCGCGGCAAGGGATGGTAACCGCAAATTACCATTCTTCTTAGTGCAATTAACCCCCAATAGCAAAACCGATAGTCTGCGAAAAATCAAATTCCTGTACTATCATGCTGTAAGTTGGGAAAAATTAAAGAGAGCAGATCGTGTACTGCAATGTATGCGCTGCCAGAGGTTCGGGCACGCCGCAGCTAATTGCAATATGCAATTTAGGTGCGTGAAGTGCGACAAGGACCACAAATATGGAGAATGTTCTCTAGGTAGTGATAGAGTAGAGGATAGGGATAAACTCTTCTGTGTACTCTGTAGGAACTCAGGGCATCCTGCCAATTTCAGAGGTTGTCCAAGGTTCCAGGAGCTGAAAAAGAAAGTCCAGGCTCGAAAACAGTTCATCGAAGAAGAGAAGCGTCAAAGAAGAGTCGTGCTTTTTCTAATTTTGTGGCACCCAGTATATCCTTTGCCCAAATGGTATCTGGATCGTGTAAGGCCGCAATGACAGCCAAAAATATGTCAAAGGTAGCCGAAAAAGCGCCGGAAACGGATTTGGATTTGAAAGCGATTCTTCTGTCCTTACACGGAAAAATCTATCACTTCCAGAAACAATTAAATGAACAAGCGGCTTGAATTGACGTCATCTATTCGACACTGTTTGACAAGTCTGGCACGCCGATATAATGTCTGCTACGTTGAATGAGGTCAACTTAAAAATCCTTGCGTTAAATGTTAATAAATGTTAATTCACTAATCAGAATCGGACGGAGAACCAATCTGCAAAACCTGTTGTTTAGTGAACGGCCAGATGTGCTTTTGGTAAGCGAAACTAAGCTTAACCAGAATCACAAAATTGGTTACAGTGGCTACAATACATATAAAAGGGACCGACCTCACTCCTTACGAGGGGGTGGAGTTGGTATCTTATTACGCAAGGGCATACGCCATAGGGTCATATACAGCGGGGATTTGCTGAGGTTCCGGGTGTTGGAAGCCTGCATCATATGCATTCCTCTTCATAGTCGAAGGCGACTGTATGTGGTGTCGCTTAACGCACCTGAAGTACCAAATCCCATTCAATTTATAACTGAGCTCGAAATACTTTTTCGATGCCTTCAGCTTCAATCGGAAGAAAATTATTACTGTCTGGCCGGAGATCTGAACGCTAGACATGCGGCATGGGGAAATAATTCGCCGAACACTAGGGGTAACCAGTTGTACTACTGGTGGAGTCAATATATGATTGAGTACAAACTTGAGTTGTACGCGACGAATATTCCATCCTTTCCAAGAGCTGGTTCCTTTTTGGACTTGGCTCTTATAGACAATAGACTAGAACTGACAGACGTGGATCTAAGCACACGGAACTGTTTGCGAGCGTTCGAGTACGATAGTGATCACTACGGACTCGCAGCCACAATACGGATCCCAAATGAACAAACGCTGCTGGAGCAGTACGATCAGGTGTACTCGTACGACTATCGTAGGGTACGGTGGTCGCGCTTCTCCAGAATGTTAAAGCGGAATTTACATTTGAATGGAATTGATCCTCCGACTAACAGAAACTTGACCAACGACGAAATCGATTGTGATTTACTGGCTATGCAAGACATTATCAAACGCACAATGGAGCAGACTATTCCTCGGGTAGAATGCTCCGACGAAGACCAGACCAAAAAGTACAGAACTCCAACAATAAACGCATTGTACGCATACAAAAGTAGACTGCTCACGAGACTGAAGGAACTGGACAGACAGTTTACTGACAGACAAAACCCGGAAATAAGAACATTGAAGTCAGTGATCAAAAACCTTAAACAATTAATAAAACAGCAATAAGATTCGGGCTATAAAATCTATTAGTCCGAATATGTTCCCGCAGATAAATAAATTGTTCAGGCGGAAAGATCACAACAACATTCAATGTATTGGAATTCCACAGACGACAGAGAACAGACAGACACTACTAACGGCTGGTATAAGTCCAGAAAGTGCCGACTCAGGCGATGGTTTTTTCGTGGTCGAAGACCCACAGGAGAAAGTGGATTTGCTGGGCGCTTTTTTCGAAACCGTGTATACGGTGAACAATCCGGTTCATCTGGTTGGCGATCTGAGAATCACGGTTTTACCGTATTCAGTGAAGAAAACGCTGCAAATGTCATCGTCGCCAATGAGCGAGCTTCCTCGAATTTGTTCGTGCGAAAAGATGAACTCCTGTGCATCTTCGAGTCTCTGAAAAACAAAAAGTCGTCGGGAGTAGACGGTATTCCAAACGTCGTATTAAGACACCTACCCTTGGAAGCAGTGGATATTTTCACTACGCTATTTAACAATGCGCTGAATAATGCATATTATCCGACACATTGGAAAATAGCAGTGGTACATCCTGTCCCGAAAAGGGATAAAGTCAGAACCAACCCTGCTAATCTTCGGTCAATCAGTTTACTTCCGAATATAAGCAAGGTATTCAAGAAAGTGGTTAATAGAGCGCTGTTAAGGTGGGTTGAGGAAAATAATATAATTCCGGAAAATCAGTTTGGTTTTAGGGCGAAGCATGACACTATTCATGCTGCGTCAAAGCTGATCTCCGACATACAATGGAATAAGTGTAAGAACCAGTGTACGGGTGCCTGCCTGCTTGACTTTGAAAAGGCTTTCGACACCGTATGGCTAGAGGGGAGGTATGCCGAAACCTCTGCTGTATATGATTTATTACATGCTTATGGGAAAGAAGTTCGTTGTCAAATGTGCCAACGTCACTTCGAGCAAAGCCTTTGATATTAAAAACGGCTTACAACAGGGGGCGGTGATTTCTCCGATCCTGTTTAACATTTACACAAGTGATCTAGTAGGTTCCCTCAATCACTCTATAGCGTACGCAGACGATTTAGTGGCGTACAGATCAGGCCCAAAAATCGAAGTCATCAATGCTCTTCTGCAGCGTGATTTCGATCATATTAAGGAGTATTGCGATGATTGGAAATTGAAAATCAATTTCCAAAAGTCAGAAACAATCTTGTTTAGGACTCCATTGCGATGGGCTTCTAGGGATACCAGACATAACTGGCGAAAATCGGCCATCACTGGACAACACGGGATGCCATTAGCGGTGAGAAGCGTAGTTAGATACCTTGGTATCTGGCTCGATAAATATCTGTATTTTGACAAACATATAGATATTTGTCTCGCTGGGGCCAAGAAGGCCTTAGCCCTGATAAGAAGGCTGTTTCACAGCAGTCAACTTGTTTCCAGGGTGAAGGTCATATGCTATGTGGCCCTAATTAGGCCGGTCATCGCGTATGGTTGCCCTGTGTGGTTTAATGTAGCGCCGTCTCAGATGGAAAAGATTCGGGTGTTCGAAAGGCAGTGTCTCAGGACCTGCCTGGGTTTGTAAAGAACACCAGAATCAGAGTACAAGAAATACTATCCCAACAAAGCCCTTTACGATGGGGCTCATCTGAATAGGATTGACAATTTCCTGATTAAGGTGATTCGAAGGCACGTTGCAAGGGCAATGACCAGCGACAACAGCCTGATCTTTGGGGCTTATTACCCCAATGACATGTACCATGAGAGCTCACTTCTATCGGGCTTTATCCCGCCGGAAGCTTTTCTTCATATAGATGCTAAAGGTTTAGTGCAAAGTAGGAATGGGATTCCGGTAATATACCACCGCCACCGCGGTGCGAAGGACAAGCGGCTCATCTACGACGGGTATGTCGCTAATGCTCAGGAGCTCCTCCGTTTTAGTACCGCGATTGCGGAAAGGGATCGGGTCGATGCCGAAAAACAGTTCGCCGAATTCTGGTGGCTTAAGGAAGTAGGGAGGGTAGTCATGCTTTCCTAGGTCGATACGTTACTGAGGTAACATACTTTTTCTAGTTTTAAGTTAGATTAAGGATAGTTAGGGGGATCTCGTGGAAAGGCCGGGCTCGTTAACGTAGGGCGGCACTTGTAAGAAGTGATTGATTTTTCATGGTACGAGTATCAGTTAAGTCTGGGCGGTGCTAGTGCACGATGTTGAGGATTGCCAGGCGCCCGAAATCGCAATCGAGATGGTGACCACTCGGAGAGAAAGTCTACGAGTGCTCACCACCCCGATTATATTTAAGTTAGAATAAGTAGCTTAGGTAGGTTAAGTAGAATAGGGTATAGTTTTAAGTTTTATATACAAATTTAAAAAAATGATAAAGTATCTAAGTTTTTTTCCAAAACTATTTTCTTAGAAATATTTCCAACTTATTGATAAATAAGACCATTAGTCGTAAGATAGTTTTAAGGCCGAAAGGCAAAGTTTATTGATATTGTGAAGTTTAGAGAGTTCGGTAAAAGCCAGTAAGCTAGAATAAGTAACAGTCATTGTGAAATTAGATTTAAGCATTTTTGTCTAGGATGTAAGCTTATAATGAAAGAAGAAATAAAAATGAATTTAAAAGTAAAAAAAGACTCTTCCATTTGTACCAACTTCAACCATAACAAATTCATAATTCACGTTGACGATAGCCATCACAACGATACTAAAAGTTTTTTTTATAGTTGAAGTAATACGATCCTGATCCTGCTGGCTTTCTTATTTCCATATGTTTGCCGTATGAAGCACCAATGCAGTTGGGGAAATTCCATGTACTTCCAAAGTCTTTAGCCAACGATTTCCATTCTGTTTCAGTTTTTGGTATCTAGATAAAAACAGTATAACAAACAAAGTAAATTAAGTAAAAAAATATTTATTTAACTATTATTAATATTTTTAGGCTGAAGTACACCGCGCATCAAATAGGAAATGCGCGTGCCGAAAAACTGATTTTCTTGCTAAAGCAGTTCAGCATTTAGATGAGGCGCAAAAACCACGGCAAAAAGATGAAAGTTGGCAAATGACCAAAAAATATATGCCAAAAGAGCCATCGAAGAAATTCTTTGGCACGGACAACTAGGAAGGCTCGGAGTTGACTACACGCAAACTTTAATAACAAATGCAAGAAATCATTTTACCCAATTTTCGAACCAACCATTAAGTAACTTTATTTTTCACCCCTCACAAAGAAGTTCAATGATGACTCGAAGTTCTACACCTAATTCACTGATATCAAGTGGGACTGCCTCTGATTCGCCAAGACAGGAGACTTTTTGTAATAATAATAATTTTGTACTGGCAACAGAAAGTCAAATTAAAATAATTAGTCAAGAAAGTCCCCGGTCATTTGCTGATCTATTTAACGATACGTCTTACCAATGAAACATTTCTGTATATATTGTATAATGTACAAATGTACATATGTATGTGAATTATATTGTACGTTTTTTCGTTTTTTTTTTGCTATAGATCAAGAAATAAATTTGATATCGTGCCGATAGCTGGTCTATTCGAGGAGGAAGTTTCGGACTTTTCAATCGAAGACATATGTATAGCAATCGGAAAAATGAAGCGGGGGAAAGCGGCGGGACCAGACAGCATTCCATCAGAGTTTTGGTCGAAGATGGAGGGGATCGGCAGCGTTTGGCTATCGAAACTTTTAAATAAATTTAAATGTGGACAACCTATGCCGAATCAATGGAGAAGTAGCTTCTTGGTTCCATTATACAAAGGAAAAGGCAACACTCGAGAATGCAACAACTACCGTTCAATGAAGCTGATGGCACACACAATGAAAATCGTCGAAAGAGTCTTAAACGAACGTCTTCGGCAAATAATAAAGCTCGATAATAGCCAGTGTGGATTTGTTGAAGGAAGATCGACGGTGGACGCTATCCAAAGCCTACGAATAATAATGGAAAAGCACCGAGATTCGTCTAAGGATTTACACATGGTATTTATCGACCTCGAGAAAGCATTCGATCGAGTGCCTAGGGATCTCATATGGGCCGCGCTGAGGTCTCAAAATGTACCGGAAACGTATGTTAGAATAATACAAGACATGTACGGAAACGTGAAAACTGCGGTTAAAAGCTCTGCCGGACTAACGAGAGAATTTCCAGTTAATGTCGGAGTGCATCAAGGAAGCGTACTTAGCCCTTTCCTCTTCAACGTAGTATTCGACTATCTTTTAAAAGACTGCATGCGCGAAGCAAATGTAACGCCAAGTCTCTTCGCTGACGACGCAGTTATACTTAGCGATAACGTTGAAGATTTACAGAACGCCTTAGAATCATGGAGAAATGCGCTAGAGAGAAACGGGTTTAAAATAAGTCGTTCAAAGACGGAGCATTTGACGTGCCCATTTGCGCATCCGTTGCGACCTGTTCCGGATATAATGTTAGACGGAATAGTTCTTCCGAAAAGCACTATCTTTAAGTACTTAGGATCAATAGTTAACATGGAAGCGAAATGTGACGACGACGTAAACCACAGAGTGAGTGTGGGATGGATGAAATGGCGGGAAAATTTGGGAATCTTTTGCGACCGAAAATTTCCACTTAAATTAAAGGGGAAACTCTGCACCACGGTTGTTAGACCAGCTCTTATATACGGTTCACAGTGCTGGAAAATGTACGAAGCGTTTGAAAACAGAATGATGGCAACGGAAATGAAAATGTTAAGGATGTCTAGTGGAGTCACTAAACGCGATTGTATTAGATCTACGCGTATAACAGGAAGTCTACATATAAAGAATTCGGTAACCGAACAGCTTGAGGCGAATAGAATAAGCTGGTATTGCCACGTTCAAAGAAGATCTACGATCACTCCAACTGTAAGAAAACGAGGTCGGAAAAAGAATTCCTGGATTTCTCAGATGGCAAATGCGCAACAACGCCTGGGGCTAACCACTGAAGCGATCCAGGATCGAGCATTATGTTGACGCGTTCTGCGGTCTGCGACATTAGCCAACCCCATAAGCGGAGCAGCAGCGATGCAGTAAAAATGGGAAACTCGTTACGCATAAGTTCGTATAACGAGGAAAGGGTTAATAAAAGGATAAGAAGAAGAAGAAGAAATCAAGAAATAAATTTAAATTATTACCTTTATAAATTCTTTTAATGCATTTATAGCTGCACAAGTTTCCATGACTATTCGTCCCAAACTCTGGGGAGATACAGCTGCTAGAAACTTCAAGTCCTCAAAAGTTTGTCCAGATGCCAGGAACCGCAGAGTAGCTGAAAATCTTTCAATCGGTGAAATAGCATCCCTCATGTGCGTATTTTGCTTTTTTATAAAGGATTCCACTAAAAGTTGAAGCTCTTGATAAGTCGAAACATCCACCCTTAAAAAATTGTTGTAGTCTACAGGTGAATTATCCTCTAAATTCCTTAGAAGATCCACTTGTGAAAATGTTCTGCGTTTCAAATACCAATCTTTTGCCCAAATTCGTTTTTTTCTTTTCCTTTTTTTTCATCTTCCACACAAACATCAATTATTATTAGAGAAACTATTATATCAATGTCATAGTCCATTGCGATGTGCTTTCAATGCAAGGACCAGCAAGCGACTAAGGTTTTCGCTTTTGGTTTCATGTGTATAGCGGAAAAAAAACATGTTTCATGTGTATTCGCCGCTTAACGCCTCTCTGAAGCGTGTGAAATTTTTATATGACCAAAAACTGAGGCAAAAAATACTGCAATGTCCCAAAGGTAGTAAAAATTGTTGGTATTTTGTCAAAAACATAAGATATTTTGCCTCATCCTCCATCCAGCTGTCAGCTCTTTGGACAAAGCCAATCTGCTTGCTGCACACTTTGTGGCCAGCTCAACGCTTCCAGATTGTGGTTTGAGTGCGTCGAATCTTCAATGGGACGAATCCACTTTCGCACTCGTGTAGTAGCAAGAGTATTTAAAGATCTTAAGATTCACAAATCCGTTGGTCCAGATGGTATATCTCCCCCTTTTCTGAAGAGGTGTTCTTCTACGCTGGTAAAACCAATGCTTAGGCTTTTTCTTCAATCCTAGTCTTTAGGACTCTTTCCGAGCAGATGTCCAGTCCGTCCCTAAAAAAGGCGAATGTTATTTCCTTTCCTCTTACAGACTCATTGCAATTACCTCGTAGGTAACGTAGCAACAGGTACACTTGTGATTAGTTGCACTTGATACTTCTAAGACATTTGTCAAAGTTTGGAATTTAGCTCTTTTGTCGAAAATGTTTGCACTTGGGATCGACGACTCTCTTCTTCAATGGATTAGAAATTACCTTTCGGAACGTTCAATTCAAGTTGTTTTGGATGGTTTCAAATCTAATACTGACAAAGTAAATGCTGGTGTGCCCCAGGGCTCCGTTCTGTCTCCGACACTCTTTTTAATTTTCATCATTGATCTCTTGTCTGCTACTTCTAATCCAATATATTATTTCTTCGCTGACGACAGTACTCTCTGCTTTTCATATTCGTTCCCAAAATCACGTCCCTGCTTCGAACGGCAGCGTATGTTAAGCTCATTGAATTCCGATATTAATCGCATAACCAATTGGGGAACAATCGACAGAGTGAAATTGAATGCTTCCAAAACACCATCCTGTCTGCTGTCACTAAAGCGTATTTCAAATACCCAGCCATTTACATGATGCACTTGTATCGTTGAAACCGAAAAACTTTCCATTCTCGGTATGTGTGTCAACGACAACTTACGTTGGAATGACCACATATTCGAAGTCGCCAAAAATGCTGCGAAATGTCTAGGTCTCCTTAAGCGATGTAAGAAATATTTCACCCTCTCTGATCTGGCTTCTATATATAAGGCATTCATCCGCCCAGAATTGGAGTACAATGCTGACATCTGGTCAGGTGCTTCTAAGTCTTTTTTGCACTCGCAAGATAAGATTCAAAACCGTCCGATAAAACTTAGGTAATGATGTAGTGTCTCCTGTCTCACCTTGCTCTATTGCTATTTTCACCACCAGTGCTCCTCACAAATTGCCAGTAGCATTCCGCCCCTTCAAGCCTCCAGGCGTAACACCCATCACTCTCAAGCCCACCTTTGGACATAAAGTACTCTAAAATATCGTGGTTCTTTCCTAAGCCGAACAAATCGCTCATGGAATGCCCTGCCGAGCTCTTTATTTCCTAGTCATTATAGTCTCCATACATTCAAAACCAACGTACATCGGTACCCCTCTTTTTTTCCTCCCTAACTTTGCATCGCCCGCGCTGTGTACTATCATATTAAGAGTACTAATAACCCCTTGATTATTGAAGACTCCTTCTATATCAAGGAAGGCTACCATCGCAAACTTACCGAAGTGTAGTCTGCTTTCTATTTTCGCCACCACCTCGTGTAGGGCCGTTAATACAGATTTGGAGACTCGGTCGGAAGGGATTTGAGGATCTCTTGTAATTAAAGCCGTCTGACGTCGAAATTATCAATAATATTAGTTTGCTTTGGCATTATTCGGGATACCCGCAACCGTAACTTGTCTACAACAAGGTAGTTCTTTTCCTAGCTTTGCTAGCTAGTCATAACTAGGGCATTGCTCGTAAGTCTTGTTCAAGAGCTCATAGAAAGCATCTTTGGTGCCGTCACTATTATGCGATCACTGACCCAGAATTTCAGTAGAAATTTTCAATAATTTCCAAACCGTGCTCGTTCATGAACTTCTAATGTAAAATAATACTGGCCCATCCAAACAATATTTTCAGTTCGAAGAATCATGAATTATAAATGCTGTTTCTCAAATTCTGTTGAAATATCATCGCAGAAGAATTTGTGCATCCCATGACTTGTCATTATTCCTGACTGAGAATTTTTACGAAAAGAATCCATTTGAACATGCAAACACATATGGCTGTATACATACGTGCATTCCGGAAATATGAAATCTATCTCAAAATGTGTATTTATCAAAAGTTCGAACAAAATTCGAATTCCAAAGCAAACAAAAGTTCATTAGAATTAAAAAAAAAAAAATAAATTGTGTTTGCCTTGGCAACTTTCCCATCAGAAGGACAACACTTGTTAAGCACGTTGCAATGAACAGTGCACATTTAATGCTTCAATCACTCTACATACTCATACTATTCGTAGTTCCTTCACCATGAAGTAGTCCTTGGATTCACTGATGGGAAAATTTCCAGGAAATTCCTTCAATACATGCATTACCAGTAAAATTGCCAACAAATAGTTAAAGCTACGCTTAGTGCACTTTGATCCTTATCTCATTTCTTAGAGTACATGTGCGCAGTTGATGTGCCATCACATCGTATGAGGAACGATGTCCCACGTGTAGGTCCTCTGCAATGGGCGAACAGAAAGGTGAACATTCTCGTTCTATTGTATGTTCACATGAAATGCCATTAAATTCTCTTAAGGAACTGAGCACGGCATTGCTGGTAGGCAAATTTTCATAGAAGAACTTTGTTTAGTAACCCTTCGAGGGAGCACATTAATTGGAATAAGATAATTCCCTGACTAAAATCCTGATGGAATCTTGCAGTAACGCAAAGGGCTCCTTGTTATAAAATAGATAAGGCTGTTGTGTATGGTACTTTTCAAAATCCTCCTTAGTAATGAACTTAAGATAACACCTTAGAGTAATGAATAACGTACGGTAAAAATTGTTATCCTTTTCACCTGGACAAAAGGATGAGAAGATATTTCTTGAAGTGAAACTTTGTCACTTGGTGCATTTTGAACAGCCTTAAAAGCACTAGTTAAGAACACTGTTTCATGGTGCTGCTGATTAAAGCAATAAACGCGCCTTTGAAACTTCAGTTGCATAATGCCAACCGCATTGTCACTTAAGGAAAAAGGTCTCCCAGCCTGATGGACGGCAAACACCAATTTATCGCAGCTGTGTTTCCTTCAAAGCTTCTCATAGTTGAACATGTTCTGAAGACGCTTTTCTTTGATTTGGACACTATCAGAACACCACTTTCGCAAAACTACTCTAACGATTTCCTGTTTAAATGAGAAACGTGAGAAAGGAACCGCAGAGGGATCCTTTAATAATTATATTCTTAGTAACAAGTATGCAAACTCTGGACTCCAGGCTCCGCTTTTTATCTCAGATTCCTGTAAATTCATCAACTTCTACAGCTGTGCTCCCCTTCCGTACAGTGGATTCTGACGTCAAATGGGCAGGTCCAGCAGTATCTACGACAGATATGATAATTTGGAGCAGTGCTGAGGCACACAAAAGAGATGAGTGCTTGTCATACATTCGCCAAAATAATTTTTTTGCCAGGTTTAGGTAATAAACCCAGCTTATATAACTCAATAAGAGAACAGGTGCTAGACCTTACATTTTAGTCCCTATAATGTACAATCCAGTTGAGGACCGTCACTTGTCCAACGAGCAATAAAAAAACTAGAGTTTGGAGAATCTACAATTTTACATCATCAGAAGTAGTGGTTAATTCAATGTTAGTGGAAGAAGCAACTAATAGGAACAGGTCCAGCAAAACACGCAATCACACGTTGCTAAAGGGTTCTCTCTAAGGAACCCTTTAAACAACATGCGTCTTTCACTCAAACCAGATGGCACGTTCACATTGACTCCAGAGTCTTACTTTGGCATCCCGTATTTAACAATCAATTGTACATGTTCGTATGTCTATTTTAGAAGAATAAGTCGAGTCTTTAGCAAGCTAAACTTCGAAAGTGACAATACTAGAAGACTAGTTAACCATCTAACTGGATACTGCCACCTAAAGTCGACCATACAGATGTGTCTTGTATTGAGCGTGAACGCCTGTCGTGTAGACTTTAATTCACGGGATGGCCGTACATCCAAGGGAGCAAGGGGTTATCCTTCCATCGCTTATTTGCTACTTGAAATAATACCAATGTGGAACTGTGTTGTGGGCACAGAGTCGCCCTTGGTATGAGTCGAGGCCTACCTAAATCCTCTTTCTGATCTTAGGGTCTTAGGCCACCGTGATGATCCCATAGGGGAGGCTACCTCAACAAGTTAGGCCCGGACCGAAGTCCAGGGGGCTCCTAACTCCCACAGTACCGTGTTTTAAGTCCTGGTACGGACTACCGGTGATCTTGCCACTCAGCAAGACCTATGACCGGCAGCTTATACCTGGACAAATCCTTGCGACTTTCAGTTTCTTGCAAAGTCGAAAGATGTTGTTGATAAGTCCAGCTTTGATGATTGGTCGGGGGCCCAGTCGAGCATACAGTGCAGCAGGTGTCAGCATTAACCCACGAGATCATGTTTGAGTGGAAAGACATTGATGAAGTAACGTCGAAAGAAGAAATCTGCGCCGCCTTAATGAACAACCTTAAAACAGGCTTTAAAATAGCAAAGTCAACAATTAGGCTTTCCTAAAACAATTAGGAAAGCCTACGGGGGAACCCAAACTGCAACCTTAAGTCTTAAACCAGGAACTGCGAACAAGCTGCTGGAAATCGAAAAGGTGCGAATTGGTTGGGTTAACTGCCGTGTACGAAACAATTTCGCATGCATTCAGATGCCTTGAATTCGGACTCCTGGCAAGAGCTTACATAAGCTCTAGCGATCGATCAACTAGGTGCATTCGTTGTGGGGAAAACCGGCAAAATCCAAAGGTCTTTCAATCGAAACATAAGTGTTTTCTTTGTACCGGGAAAGGCGGAGAAACAAGGCATATTGTGGGATGTATGAGATGCCCAGAATACAAAAAGATGATTGAAATTGCATCCGCGAAAATATGAATATTTTGCAATTAAACCTAAATCATTAGTCCAGCCAGAAGCAGCCCATGATCTACTGCAACAAGCCGTACTCCAGTTAGAAATTGACGTTGAAATCCATCGCGAACAGTACAAAAACGTAAACGGCAAAACCTGGATGTCTGATGCGGTAAATAAAGCCGTAATTTGGGCCTGCGGAAAGGTATACTTAGCCTGGCCTAACGATTACCTTACGCGCACTAAGATCAACGGCTAGTTTCGAAGAGGTGGATAGACTAGTGGCCGATGCCAGTGGCCGCACCCCTCCTTTATTTGCAGACGATTTTAATGCCTGGGCTACGGAATGGAGAAGCACGATAACGATGCAAAGAGCGGCCATAGTTCTAGAGGCTCTCTATTCTTAAAACGTTGTAATAGTCAACACAGGAAATACGTACACCTTTAGTAGAGGGAGCACGGCGTCCATTTTTGGCATAACCTTTATAAGTCTGCTAAAAAGAGCTAACAAGCGCGTCAGCGACCACTACACGCACTACAATCACAGGGCTATCCTAGTTATTATTGATTCGGTGTTAAGAAGTGGGACCGGAAATCTGGCTACATTAAAATTATCCAGGTGGAGAGCAAACACCTTAGACTAGCAACCACCGAGCTATATAATTGGAAAGGCAGTAGTAGAAGCAAGCACCGCAACAGAGTTCGTAACGCAGTTATCGCGACATCTAATTAATGCATGTAATGCATCTCTGTTTAAAACAAGGAACAAAAACATAGACAATCGATTTTTTGCTGGAATCACGAGCTCGCGGAACCTAGATCGCGTATCATCGCGAAGAACCTATTAGCGGTCCCGGAATGCCGAAAACACCCTAGAGCTACAGGAAATATATTGAGAAGCACAGACACGCTAACGATCAAGTCCACCAAGCGACAATGTTGTAGGGACCTCTGCGACTGAAGATGTATGAGGTAAGGCGTACAATATTGTCTTGAACATACAAGCACCACTTGGAATACGCTTCTGAAAAGTCATCGAAAGCGGTCGGTGCACTGTCAAGGCTCATGAGCAATGTCGGAGGACCAAAACATAATAAAAGACTCCTTCTAGCGCAGGTCGCTAGTTGCATACAGTTGTACGGCGCAGAGATTTAGTCAAGTGCAGCGATAGTAAAAACGTACGCACGCGGAATTAAGTCTACTTACCGCCTGTGCACTTTATGAGTCGAAAGCACATTTCACACAGTATCCTACGACGCTATACTCATCGTGTCTACGTCTTCAACAACGCCCATCGAAATCCTCGCCGTTGAACTGAAACTCTCCAGGTTGAGGGTTTTGACGCCAGGGTAACTGCCTGGCCTGGGATGTGGATGGATCTACTCTCGACATCATCTCCTGCAACCAACTTCGGAGCGGAACGTAGACATTGGTACTTGGAAAACTCATAATCAATCAACCGTCAACCAGATTGATCACATTACGATGGACGCAATGTACTTCTGCAGTATAATGGATGTCTAATCGTTTCAAAGAACCAACATCGACTCAGATCATTACCAAGTTATAAACAAGATATGATTGCGAATATCTCGAACATCGAAGAGGTAATGTTATGCTGTGTGAAAGTTTAGCTTCAGATAGTAACAGTCACAGGATATCATCAAATACATTTCCAATCAAGTCAACCTTTATATCTAAAGAAGCCCCATGGAGCCAGCATCAAGCATCGAAGACTAGTGGCAACATGAACGATGCATACCAAAACTACTGACAATCCAACCTAAACGATGTGGACATAGCCATATTAAAGCAGCGTGACGTCGCTCCGACCGATATAACTTTGAGGTAGTTGTTTACCTTGGCTCCGCTATCGTTTACACAATGACACCAGCGCGACGCTGAGATCAAACTCTTGCCAGTCGCTGCTTCTTTGAGCTTAGAAGGCTACTGACTAGCAAAGGCCTTTTAAGAGCAACAAAAGTGAGCCTTTTTAAGACTTAAATATTATCAGCCCTCATCTATGGGACGGAGGCATGGACATTTTGAAAAGTGGAGATGCAACGACGCACTGTACGGGCTTAACGACTCACATAGCTGAGTTTTGAAGAGAGGGTGGACATGTATACTCCGGTACAAAAAATCTTAAAATCCGCCCCCGAAAGGGGGGACTTCAGACAATTGAGCGTGATTACCTGGATGCAGCTAACCAAAAGGATAGATGGCAACGATTAGTATAAGGCCTCGTAGAAGTAGCATCTTCCGACAGGTGCTGGTTCCTTAAATGACGAGAATGAGCCTCTGCAGCCGAACATCTTGCAGCTCTGCTAATAAGTCCTACTTCACGCCTCCCCGTGGCGCCATCTGGGAATCTCACTAGAGGTTGCGAAGTGAAGGGGTTGAATGGCGAGTTTCCTGCGCCATTAACCAGGATTAGTGTCGGAAAAACAAAACAAGACCTTATCCGGGCTACTCCGACATATTTGGAGCTCAGGCCGGAAAGGATTTCCAGGACTTAGTCAGGGTCTTGGAAAAGAGATGGTGGCGGACGAGCCCTATAAGGGCCAACGGCAGCGCTCACATCCCGGAACGGGTTACTGGCTTCGGTGTAACCGACCCCTCGTCCTAGGGGCACTCAAATTGGAACTGATCCTCCAGGTTGGGGGTTGTGCCGCCGGGGTAACTGCCCGGCCATTTAAAAAAGATTAAGTTACGAAGCACCAACAAGCCTCGGATATGGACGGATCTACTGTTGACAACCCACGCAAACGATTTAAGGACAATGAGCTTCGGATATGCACGTGGAATGTTAGATCCCTTAATAAACCACGTGCAGCCGAGCAACTAGCGGATGCCCTAGACTGCTGCAAAGCAGACATAGCCGCCATTCAAGAAATGCGATGGGATGGGCCGGACAAACAGAAGATGAAAAATTGCGACATGTACTACGGCAATTGCTATCGACGGCAAAAGCAGCACTTATTTGGATGCGGATTTGTTGTCGGAGGCAGACTAAGACGAGAAGTCCTCAGCTTCCGGCATGTGAGCGAGCACCTCGTAGCAATCCGCATCAAGGCTTTATTCGCCAACATAAGCCTTATATGCGCGCATGCCCCCACAGAGGAGAAAGATGACGACACCAAGGATGCCTTCTACGAGCTCCTCAACAAGACCTACGAGCAATGCCCTAGCTATGACATTAAAATTGTCCTCGGTGATTTTAATTCAAAGCTAGAAAGAGCGGGTATCTTTGGTGGAACAATCGGAAAATATACCTGCACAACACCACCTCCGATAACAGATTCAGGCTAATCGACTTCGCGGCGGGGCGAAACATTGTCATGGCTAGCACGCGGTTCCCACATCTCGACATACACAAGGGGACTTGGAGAACTCCTGATCAATCAACAGTCAACCAGATTGATCACATTGCGATCGACGCAAGACACTCCTCCAGCATTATGGATGTCCGTTCGTTCCGAGGAGCCAACATCGACTCGGACCATTACCTTGTTGTAGCCAAGGTACGGTTGCGGATATCCCAAACTACGCCAAGACAAACTAATGCTGTGAGAAAATTCGACGTCAGACGGCTACAATCGCAAGAGATCGCCAAGTCCTTTTCCGATCGAGTGTCACTTAATCTCTTAAGATGGACCTCTTAATGCCGCCAGCATCAAGCATCGAAGACCATTGGAAACACTGCCAAAACGCCATCAGAGATGCCGCTTCTGATGTGCTGGGTTTCACTCGTCCACCACAACGAAACCCCTGGTTCGATGATGAATGCCGGCAAGCACATGCAGCTAAGCAAGATGCATATAACACGGCGCTGCTTAGAAAGACCAGAGCTACTCATGAGCTCTATGAGCGGAAGAGGAGAGACGAGCACCGGCTTCTCAGGAGGAAGAAGAAAGAGCATGAGAAGCGCGCGATCGAGGAAATTGAGAGATGCTTCTCCAGGAATGAGGTTTGGAAGTTTTACCAAAAGGAAAAAATAACATGCCGCGGAAACAAACCCCGAACCGAAACCTGTAGAGATGAACAAGGGAACATCGTAGTAGAATCGCAGTCGATGCTGAGGATTTGGAAAGATCATTTCTGCAGACTGTTTAACGGCGATGACAGACCAAATACCGCTGTCAGGCAGAATCAACCTTTCAACCTGGACGATGATGACCAACAATTCCATCCACCCGACCTGGATGAAGTGAAGATAGCCATATCGAAGCTTAAGTCCAACAAAGCTGCTGGAGTAGATGGCATGACTGCCGAGCTCTTCAAAGCGGCAGGCGATGACTTGGTAAGGAGCATACACCAACTCATCTGCAAAATATAGTCGGACGAAAGTATGCCCGATGAATGGAACCTCAGCATTGTTTGTCCAATTCTCAAGAAAGGAGACCCTCTGAACTGCGCCAACTACAGAGGCATCAGTCTCCTTAATATCGCATATAAGATCTTATCCGCCGTATTGTGTGAACGCCTGAAGCCGTTCGTCAAAAACCTGATAGGTCCATTTTAGTGTGGCTTCAGGCCAGGAAAGTCCACCATCGACCAGATATTCACACTACGGCAGATCTTGGAGAAGACCCATGAGCTTCAGATCGATACCCACCACCTATTCATCGATTTTTAGGCCGCTTATGACAGCATCTAGAGAGACGAGCTATATAGAGCAATGTCTAGTTTCGGCATCCCTGCCAAACTCGTCCGTCTGTGCAGGATGACGATGGAGAATGCACGCTGCTCCATCAAGGTCGGTAAAGATCTCACCGAGACCTTTGATGTGCAGAAAAGATTTAGACAAGGCGATGCGCTGTCATGCGATATTTTCAACATCGTACTTGAAAGAATAGTGCAAAACTCACGAGCAAACACAAGAGGCAATATCTTTCAAAACTCCGTCCAACTACTCGCATACGCCGACGATATTGACATACTCGGGAGAAAGCAGCGTGATGTCAGTGGCGCTTTCGCGAGTATTGAGACGGAAGCGGCGAAAATGGGTTTAGCGGTCAATGAGGGCAAGACCAAGTATATGCTGTCAAGCAAAAAGGACAACCAATACCGACGTCTCGGACAGAACGTCAACCTCGACAGATATAACTTTGAGGTAGTTAAGGACTTTGTCTACTCGTACCTAGGCTCCGCTATAAATACAGACAACGACACCAGCGCTGAGATTAAACGAAGAATAACCCTTACCAGCAGCTGTTTCTTTGGGTTAAGAAGGCAATTGAATAGCAAAGCCCTCTCTCGGACAACAAAAGTCACCCTTTATAAGACTTTAATAATCCCGGTCCTGCTCTATGGCGCAGAGGCATGGACATTATCAAAAATGGATGAGAGTGTTCTTGGTTGCTTCGAGAAAAAAATTAATCGGGCGATCTTCGGTCCCGTCTGCATTGACGGTGAGTGGAGAAGGAGATACAACGACGAACTGTATGGACTGTACAGCGACATGGACCTAGCCAGAAGAGTGAAGATCCAAAGACTGAGATGGCTGGGTCATGTAGAGCGCATGGACACCAATGCTCCGGTCCGAAAAGTCTTCGAATCCGCCCCCGAGGGACAGCGCAGTACAGGAAGGCCAAGACTCAGGTGGCGCACGCAAGTGGAAGAGGACCTCAGCCAACTTAGCGTGCGAAACTGGAGGCAGCTAGCCAGGGATCGAGCTGGCTGGAGAAGCTTGTTGACTGAGGCCCAGGTCCACCCCGGACTGTAGCGCCACCTAAAGTAAGAAAGTAAGTAAATTAACCAAAAGCCTGTAAGAAGCCCAGGACTGACCCGTGAATCTCAGTCAAATTCACCTTAAGCGCAGCGTGGGTGCCGCTGTAGACGTAGTTGCTTCTTCCCTTCACCGACTCTTTATATTATAACTACCATCCTTACTTTAGACTGTTGGCTTATGCTCGTGCAGTTTGCGCCGTTCCTCCGTCCTGCTGGAGCCATATGTCGTCCATTCCCTAGTCATTCAATTAAGGAAAAAAAAAATTCATAAATCATAGCTCATAAGTGCCCACTGCCCTTCCCATAGAGATCTTGTGAGCGGTACCGTTGTAAAACAACAAATTGTCCAATGGCTTCTCCAGCTTAAACAACACACCATAGAGTGCAACTATAAGATATAAGTGGAACAAGTAACGCCTAGTGTTCAATAGCGTATAGCTCTGCGACAGGGAGCTTTATCGACAAAATCAATTGCGAATCCCCAAGATATATGTTAGGGAAGCATGTGGTGTTCAGATAATTTCTGCCTTTTACTAGGCATTTGGTTTTATTTGAATTAAGAAATAGGAAATTTTCTTTAGACCAGGTGAGAACTTTTCTCAAATCTTCATTGTGATTATAGGCCGCACCCTCAACCAAACCGAGGTCACTACTAACATACAGCTGTACATCATCTGCGTTCATTTGCACCGTATATGCATTTTGTATAACTGCTGGAAGGTCATTTATAATGATTGTAAAGAGTAGTGGACCCAAAATGGATCCTTGGGGGACACCCGCTGAAGTTGCACCAAAAGTAGATTGGCAGTTGTTTAAGAAAACAGCTTGCTTGCGACCTGAGAGGCAAGAAAGAATAGGGTTTGCCGCGGAAGAAGAGAATCCAAAAGACGTGCAAAGTTTATTAACGAGAAGTCCGTGATTGACTGTGTCAAATGCCTTGAATAAGTCTAGTAGCATCAGAAAAGTGAAATGGTCATTATTGCTTGCTGCCCGTATATCATCCGCTACTTAAAGTAATGCTGAAGTGCAGCTGTGGTATTGTCTAAACCCAGATTGATGAGGATAGAGCAAGTTGTTACGTTGCAGGTGAGCTGACATTTGAAAGTGAATAGACTTTTCCAAAGCTTTTGACAAATACGGGAGGATTACAGGCGAGTTACTGGTTGCTTTCCTTTTAAGCTGGGACTATTTTTGCGGCTTTCCAAGATACTGGAAACGGTAATGTCGTCACTATAGTGTTGCAAATGTGTGTTAGCGCTGAAAGAATGTACGGCAGAATAATTTTTATAATTTTTTTAATTTTTATTCTTCCATAGGATTTTTTTGGGAAGTTGGTGATTTAAATGCTTGATTTGCGCAGAAACTAGGTATCTCAAAATCTTGAAGCGTTCAAAAAATTCCGGAAGTCGAAAAGACTTCCATCTCTTTGATTTCTCAGTCTATGGATTTCTGATGCAAACAGCTGAGTAACAAGACCCTGAAAATAATCGACTTGAGCGTCAGGAGAAACCTCTGAAAATATTGGTTGCCAGTTAACAGCCTGCAAATCACGCTCAAGCAAATGCGGTTTAAGATTCTTAAAGTCTCTTAAGGACTGCCGTAATTGTTGTTTACTAATTCCAAAGACAAATGAAGCAAAAATCAGGTCATGCGGGAGCAGAGACTTGGCTGTAAAAGCTATTTTGACGATTGCTTGCAAAAAATACATTAAGAAGGGTACTGCTTGATCTGGCAAAATGTGTCGGTGTAGATGAGTTGAGGAGATCTAAGTTTAATGTTTTCATGGACAGAACACCCCCTACTGGTTCGATTTTTTTTATCGGCGCGGAAGATGTTGTATCCAGCCACGGAGTATACGTTATCTGGAATATTCGGGTCAAACCATGTTTCGGAAACGCAGATTCCGTCAACTCCTGAACCAGCAAACAGACTTTTAAATTCATCAATTTTTCCGGCCAAACTCTAAGCATTGATATGGTATCTCAGATTGCTAACAGGCATAAGATACAAATACAGAAAATACTTAAAAGTTATTAGAAGTGCAAATGAAAAACCAAAAAGAAGCTTATGTAGCATCATACGTAACGGCAGCAGCAAGAGCATCCAAGTGTTGAATACTGTTGACCATTAGGTGTTTGAGGTGCATTCACTAGTCCGCTCCTCGTCAAAACGGAAAACAGTGAGGCTTTCGTTGACAGAGATCAGCTTGTCAGACCAAGAGTCCAAGTCCAATATGTGGTATTGGCAGAACGAAGTACGGTGAGTTTATTTGCAACCGACGTAAATTTAATTATGATGGCGGAATTGCCCGAGATTCCTATAGGTTTAGTTCTAAAGATTTTCTTCGGCACAGGCGCAGGCTTACATTCAATGGCAGTGCATAGTCGGCTGAACATACTGTTGAGGTCTTCACCAGCGGTCATTAGTAAACCACGAACAATAGCATCACTGCACAGTTTGTCGCGCTCCATCGAATCGATTTTATTTTGTAGGGTTGAGATTTCATTAGTAAATTCGGAGCACAAAACCGACTCGGAGGTTTGCTCGAGGACTTCAATTCGCACGGTCAACGCAGAGATAGATTTGTTGACATCATCGAAGCGGTGGTTGAAATCTGCAAAGATTGAATTCAATTTTGCCAGCAATGTGTTATGCATGTTTTGCAATGCGGATTTCAATTCGGAGTTGAAATCTACAAGTTTTCCCATGAGTCGCATCTCAAATGTTTTGCCAAGTTTGTCGTCTTTTGCACTATTTGGTGTGTTTGGTTCTGTCATTTTGGTTAACAATTACCGCACAAAGAAGCAACGGTTGATAAAGTAAGACCGCCAAAGTTTGTGTAAAAATGCGATGAACTATCACGAATTATGATGAAAACTGATTTAGTTCTCGAAAATTGGTAGTTTAGGTCCAGAGGCTTAGTTCTTTGAGGACGGCGCAATAAATTGTGTTCGTCCAGAATTTCTAGGACTGTATTATTAATATGCCCGTTTAACCGGGTCTTATGGTTACTTCCTTCATTTTCGAAAGAAGTAACTCCAAGGTCACGATGCAGGTCATTATTTCTTATAAACCACGGTGCATGTACAATTTCTCGTAGGACTTTATTTTCAGAAGTTTGTAAGATAGTAATATTTGTTTTCTTGGTACCATTTCAGAGTTGTATACCATAAGTCCACACCGGTTTTAGGACCTGCTTGTATAAAAGTAGCTTGTTTTCTACGATAAGCTTGCAATATTTGCCAAGTATCCAGGACGTTTCTCTGTATTTAGTTTCTCGTTCTTTACGTTTCTTTTTCACGTGCGTCTTCCATTTGAGCTTTGCATCGAGAGTCATGTCCAAATATTTAGCCTCATTAGCAAATGGAATACAGATCGAATGTGGATGGGCAGGTGACTTATTTTTCTGTCCAGTCATATACCTTATTTAGAGCGCTTTGCAGTTTTGCTGTTGATTCTTCTATTGTTTTTCCGACAGCTAAAATGGCGACGTCGTCGGCAAAGGAAGGTCGCAAGAACAGTCACTCTCTTGTATATAAGAGATACAGGAGTGGACCTAGCACACTTCCCTGCGGTACACCGACGATACGTCATTTTCGTATCTAACACGAAAAATTTTATTTTCAAGATACTTAGTCAATATGTTGCAAAGCTTCGATGGCAAAATTGGCCGTAATTTTAACTTTAAACCTTCGTGCCAAACCTTGTCAAAGGCTTGAGAGACGTCAAGAAATACGCTTGAGCAAATCTTCTTCTCTTCCAAAGCTTTTTCGATTTCGTCGGTAATTCCATGCACCTGGTCAATAGTCGAAATCCAAACTAATGATTGGGAATAAGATTTTTGTCTTCCTCTTCTTGGCATTAAACATTTGATCAGGATCCTCTCAAAACTTTTTGACAGGATCGGAAGGAGAGAAATCGGCCTGTACGATTTTTTATCAATCGGAGGTTTACATGGTTTTGGCACCATAATTACTTCCTTAACTTTTCATTGGCACGGAACGTATTCTAGCCTAAAAGCCGCGTAAATAATATGTAAGAGCTTAGTGGGGGCTTTAAGGATTTAAGGATAGTGCACGAGTGTTTGCCCATCAAAGGGCTTATAAGTTTCTTCTAAATAATCCGCGAAGAGCTCCGCTTTTTTCCTTATTTTACTTCGTCAATTCGTTGTTATCCATTTTAATTGGTGGCGCTGGGGTGTTGGGCCTTTTGAAGCCTTTAAATGCTTTCCAAAGCGAGTAATTCATTTCTTTTCCCGTCGTCAAGTTTACGACACACGTATTTACTTTGCAATTTTTGTGGTGTTTAAGATTCTCCTTGAACAGATTACAAAGTTTATTTAGACGTCTTTCATCCTGCGGTGCTCGAGTAAATTGCCATTTCTTGCGTGCTTTCCTCTTTTCCCTTACCATTTCTTTTATCTCTGGTGGGTAATTTGTGCTATTTTTCTCCGTTTTCTGTCGTTGATGAGGTGTGTTCCACGCAGCACATTGAACGGTTTCCACGAAGGAGTCGACTTCGACTTCAAGTTTAAGTGGTGATCTTACTGAGACGTTTAATTTCACGTTATCTTCGTTTTCTTTCCTGAATCCTTCCTAATTGGTATTTCTTCCAGTTAGTCGAAGCGGTACTTGTCTTTTAATGAGCGTGTCACTCATTGTTAGTATGATTGGAGAATGGTCGGAGGAAAGATCGAAGCTTTCATCAACTCTTACATAATTATTGTAGATTCTTTTAAAAATGAAAAAATCGACAAGATCGGGTGTTTTCATTGTGTCTGTCGGCCAATAAGTCGGCTTACCCGTCGAATGGAAGTCACAGTTGTGTTCCACACCAGCTTCATAGACCAATTTACCTTTTTGGGAAACATATCTTGAGCCCCAAAAAGTGTGTTTAGCATTAAAGTCGTCGCCAATAATAAAAGCAGCTGGATAATATCTTTTGTGACCTTGGATTGCGGTGGGAAGTAAATGGCTGAAATGGCGGAAGAATCGCGTTCGGTTTTTACGCGTACGGCAATAAGTTGCACAGGCTCGTGTTCTATTTTCTTATCTACGTTATGCTCGTTATCGAGTCTTTGCATTTTTTGGGGCACAGTTTTTGAGAATTCGTTTTGCGCCTTGAGCAACTTATCTCGTCTGTTTTGCAGCTCTCTGCCTACTTCACATCCTCGGAAATTAGCTACATGTTTCCCTTTACAGTTGACACAGATCGCAGCAGTTTGTCTGCTTACAACACAATCCTTTGAAAGATGAGTTCCTGCGCATTTGACGCAACGCGGTTCTCTCTGGCAATAGGCTTGCGTGTGGTTAAATACATGGCAACGTTTGCATTGCGGAATTAAGTTTGTGTTTTTACGCAAAGGCTCAATTTTAGTGACGAGGATTGAGGATTGCCTTTGTGTCGTATATTTTTTTGATATTCTCTGTGTTTTCGAATGTTAGCATGAAAAGATTGACGCCACGTTTTACCGTTACTTCCTTCCCTTCTAACCTTCTTTTCTTCACCCTTTTCAATGTTTACTGCGTCAACGATTTTGAATCCCTTGACTCGCAGTTCATTTACCTGCCTTTAAAATGAGCTTGAAATGCACGTTGCTCCAAAATCACTCACGAATTGTTCATCAAAAATATTGAAGTATAGCTTCAAATCCGAATTGGCATTCTACGGCACTGTCCGATAGGGCCATACACTATGACCAACCTAGTATAAGTTAACACCACACTTCCATAAAATTTCATAAGTCATACACGTGCAGTCATTCACCCTTGCATCCTATCAAATTCTAATTCAACATTCTATTCCCACGATAATGCAACAAACAAATGGATTAAGTGCAAATCATCAATTCCCACAGAAATGCGAATTCCCATAAAAATGCACTAAACCCAAAACTCAACAGGTAATGCTGACAACGCATGAAAGTAATTAGATCCGCTGCTATCCACCGTTTCCACCTTGTCGTAGTAGGTTATAAGTTAACTTTGTAATATTAAGTTTATTAGTCTGAATTGTATCTTAACCGAATAAAGTCTTTTAAAACTTTATACATTTAATTTAATTTATATTCCCGTTGTATGTGACACTAGTTTCATAGATGTTTGCAAGCTCTCGTGTCGTATCTGTCTTTTACAGCTTTCGAACAGCATTTTATTGTACAGATATATGTGATCCAGCTCGACTTTCCTCATTCAATATTCATCTGGATAACCTTAAAAGTTCGTCTGCAGAAAAACGTTATTTATTTGTGTTTGGTATCCACAGCTGTTGTACGAGTATCTAATCAAATGCTGCTTTTGTTTAATGTATTGCTCTTCATTGAATAATATTTTCTCTACCCTCTTTCTTTTATTCATTTTTCCGAATCGAAACTGTTTTGATATGTATATTCGTACATATAGCAAATGCTTCAGAAAAGAAAAAAATACATTTGTGTATTCTCTTTCAGAATAACTTTCAAATGGTGCACCTTACAATTCAACTTCGAAAATACTAACTTCTCTGAGCAAAAGGTTCAAGAAACAGGGTAAAGAGAATATTCAAAATGAAAACTGCAAGGACACGGCAAACGACTAAGATGACAACGACGACAACGACGACAATGACGACGATGGCGATGACGACGGGGAGACATTTTCTCCTGCTCGTATCTCTTCTGTTTATTAATAATTCTTTAATCATTCCAAAGAAACGTGAATTTAATTTGAATTTTCTAGAACAACTCTCTTGATGCTGCTTTTCACGTGTCCTCTAACTACTAGTCCTACACCAACAAAAGGAATCACTCAAAGGACCATGGAATAGCTCTAATCACGTACCAATGCGAATATGAGTATAATAGGGAAAAAAATTCTCACAATTTCATACCAAAAACAATAATAACTACTGATGAAAGAGGAAAGCAAAACGAACAGGAAGAAGAGTAAATCCTGCAACAAAAAGAAAAAAAAAGAAAAAAAACAACATTCCATCACACGTCCTTGAATTTTGATGAAAAGCGACCACGCAACGAAGAAAATACCAAAAACCAAAACGAAATCTTGATCATCACAAGAAATGAACTTTAAGGTGCTTTTGGTCCTAGTTCTTGTCCTGGCTTCGATTCACTCGAATGAGTCGTTAGTCTGCCGGAGATTTTTTCTTCATAGAAATTGCTTAGAAGAATTTAAGGGATTATGACTTTCTGGGTAATAACCTCAAAAATAATGATAAAGTGGATGCTTTAAATACTTCCAATGCCTATTTCAGTGTGAGCACGTAGCTGGTGGAGTGTTGTACATACTATTGCCAGTGCCATGTCTTGAAGAAGACTGACAGAATATTCAGCTCAAAATAATTGTTGATGGCAAGGTCATTCGAGGTTGTTTTGAATAATTTGTCAAGCGATGGTGAGGGAGTGAAAAACACTTTTACAATTGAATTTATGCCGAATGAATTTTAAAATTATTTTTTTTGTTTTTCACCAAATATATAACGGTATACATACCCGTATGTATGCGCAAATTTATGCAAAATTCTGTTGCTTTCATCGGCCATTAAATGACCAAGAAAATCTGTGTTTTTAAGCAATGCCTTCAGTGGGACATTCAAGGTTGAATTTCGCATCGTTAATCTACAGCAAGTGTTGGAGCATACCATTATTATACCAGGTCAGAAAATATGAAACCGGAACTTGCCAATAGATGGCCCTAACCTTCAATGTATTGTAGCAGTGTAGCAGTTCAACACTAGCGCTTATAGTTGTCATCTTGGCATCTCATCAGATATCCTTTCAGTCTACTCCTTCTTCACTTTGGATTTCAACTTAACACAGACAATGTGTGTCGTTACTTTTTAAAATATAATAAAATCAAATCTAATTTTTGAAGTGACATCCCAGACTTTTATTTAAAAATCATTGTGGTACAAACAGGAAAACTAATTTCCTCACCAGTAGCAAGGGCAGTTACTGGTGATGCTGAAAAACCCCGCCGACTCTTTTTATGCGACCAAGGCACTGGACAACATTTTCTCGTCAACACTGGAGCAAATCTTTGTATAATCCCTCCGACACTTATAGAGAGATCTAGACCCTAAACCTCATGCAGCCAACGGAACTCACATCGCTACTTACGGGCAAAAGGCCCTCACGTTAACGTTGACGTCGACGTCGTATCCGATGGATTTTTCAAGTAGCAGATGTCCCCTACGACATTGTTGGCGTGGATTTACTACATCACTACCAGCTGATCGTGGACGTAAAAAAGCGTCGCGTTTCGGATGGGCAAACTGGTATCAAAACAAATTGTTCTCTCGGCTCCGCTACCATAGTCTGCATAACCAGAATCGATAAAAATGATCCGTGTGCATCCCTGTTTAAACGATTTCCGGAAATACTCACCGGGGCAAAGTCATGCACAACTTTCAAACATAACGTCGTTCATCATATCGAAACATTAGGAGCACCAGTCTACGAGGGTACGAGAAGGCTTTTACCGGAACTGCTAAAATGCGCCAAGCAAGAGTTTGACTACATGGATGAACAAGGCTGTTGTCGACCGTCAAAAAGCCCATGGGCAACTCCGTTGCATATGTTCCCCAAAAAATTAAGTGACTAGCGCCCATGTGGCGATTATCGACGCCTTAATGCAGAAACAGTTTCCGATCGCTACCCGATTGATCACATCAGTGATTGCGCCTCGATTTTGCACAAAAAAACAGTTTTTTTCAAAAATTGATCTCGAGCGTGCTTATCATCAAATACCAGTTCGACCAGAAGATGTGCCTAAAGCAACAGTGAAAACACCTGCCGGTCAGACGTTTCATCAGACAAGTCCTTGATGGACTTGAAATTGTAAATATATGCCTATTTGGACGACATTCTCGTAGCCTCAACAGGTACAGAAGAACATACAGAACATCTAACTATAATCTTCACGCGCCTCCGAGACTATAGGTTGTTCATCAGCCGCGACAAATGCGATTTCTTTGCGGATAAAATAGAATTCCTTGGTCACCTTATCTCAGCCGGCGGTTTTTCGAAAAAACAACGTTCGAAAAAAAGATCAGCGACCGGTGGATTGGACAGAAGGGGTTCTGGCAGTATTCGAGGTATGCAAAAAAGCCCTATCGAAGGCAGCCCTGTAAGCTCATCCTGCCCCGCATAACGAACTCCGATTGTCTACCGACGCATTTGGGAAAGCCGTTGGAGCTGTGATAGAGCAACGTAATGATGACATCTGGGAACCAGTTGGTTACTTTTCGAAGAAATTAACCAAAGCAGAGATTAACTACAGTGTCTATGACAAATAATTAGCATCAATTTATCACGCAGTCAAGTTTTTCAGGCCTTGGGTCAAAGGATATAATCTGATTGTTAGAACAGACCACAAGCCACTAAGCCTTCCAACAGCTTTCTGAAAAAGCCTCGCCTCGTCAACTCAGGCACCTAAGCTTGATAAGTCAATTTACAACATCAGTTGTATCAGTTAAGGGACTTGAAACCGTTGTTGCAGACACCCTGTCCAGTCGATGCTGCAACAGGCGTACACAAATTCGACACCATCGACTTGGAAGCTCTAGTAAATGCTCAGGTGAGTGATATTGAGCTGCTGCACTGCACTGCTACAGTATGTGACATTCAACAACCAGGCGGCGCGACGAGCGTTAGGAAGGGAAAGAGCTATTGGTACTCGAGAGCCGAGATATGGATGATGTAATTCGAATAAAAACATGTGTAAATTACGAGTAGTTGTTGCAAAAGTTAATTAATAAATGTAATCAAGTCAGTGCAAAATACTGCATTTCATTTACAATTGATTCTACAGTAGCAAAGGAAGCTACATGTAGTTACAGTCAAACTGCGTCATTGACGCCATTGCCTTACTGACATCAAACATTTTCCACTCACAACAATAATTCAAGTCTTATACAACAGCGTAGTTTGTAATGGCATCAAACATATCGAATTTCGTGCCTGAAAACCTTCCATTTATTTACAGCATTGATTTTCTGATGCCAATAGCATCAATGCTTTTTGAAGCGTATGGTGAGCATTCTCTTGGCGAATCACAGTGCTTGGAGTGATTTAAACAAGCCAAAAGTGAAGTGAAAAGCGCAATGTTCTGAAACATTTTTGGGTGAGGAAGGTAATCAAACACAACAATAACTCGTGGATCAATTAAATGTGAAACAAAAATTCTTCATACGTTTGAAAGCCATGGGAAAACTCGATTTTACATGAACTGAATGAATGACAGCAGGATAACCGAGAGACTGCTCGCACAACAGAAAGTTATTTCTCATATTCGAAATGTGGCTGGCGATAAAAATTGGATATATTTTGAGAACCCTGAGCGTAAAATATCATGCGTAACTCCAGGCAAACTATAGACATCGACCGCAAAGAAAAATCGCTATGGGCGAAAGTTTGGTAGGTTTGACTTTTCAGCTGCTTAAATCTGTCAAAACCGTTAGCTCTACCGACAACAATTGATTGATTTGAATGAAATTTGAATGAAGTTTTGCATGAAAAAATGCCAGACAATCAAAGAAGGCAACACAGTGATTCTGCTTGATCCTAGTGCACTTTAACAGCAAAACTAGTCAAAAAAAAAAAAAAAACAACACGATTGGGCCGTTTAGTTGGGAACAGAACGAGTGCACACTAAATCGTGTTAACAGTCAAGAACCACACTGTGCACACTTTAAAAATGACTCATGAGTGTTCTTCAAATGATATTTTCAATTCATTTTGATTCACTCATTTTATGGACTCATTGAATCGAAACTTTGCTCTCGTGTGAGTCAACTCATTTCGTACGATCGCACTTACAGTGTTACGAACATTTTGGTGATCGTGAAAGAGTCGCAGTGGTACTTACTCTAGCTCACTTCGTTGCCAGAATTCCATACTGAGGAATGTATGCACACTGTGAAATTTGTGTACACAAAATAATTGCGAACAAAAATTGCAGTTAGTCAAAAATCAGCTGCCGGTAAAGACGGAACGTAAACAAATTCACCCAGCGGCAGTCGTTTTGATTATTAAATAAAATGGATAAAGTTGATAATAATTCAAGCTTTGGCTCAATTGATAATGTATGTATAGTTTAAATATGTATTTATCTGTTTATATTAGATATGTCTAGTTGAATATGTGTGTAGGTTGTGCAATTTTTAACATAAATACAGAGCTGGTCATAGAAATAGGGACTGCTTTCAAAAACGAATAACATTCAATAGTTTATTTCAACAAATTATTAACTGATTACTAACGAGCTGGCTCGATCCCTGGCTAGCTGCCTCCAGTTTCGCACGCTAAGTTGGCTGAGGTCCTCTTCCACTTGCGTGCGCCACCTGAGTCTTGGCCTTCCTCTACTGCGCTGTCCCTCGGGGGCGGATTCAAAGACTTTTCGGACTGGAGCATTGGTGTCCATGCGCTCTACATGACCCAGCCATCTCAGTCTTTGGATCTTCACTCTTCTGGCTAGGTCCATGTCGCTGTACAGTCCATACAGTTCGTAGTTGTATCTCCTCCTCCACTCACCGTCAATGCAGACGGAACCGAAGATCGCCCGAAGAATTTTTCTCTCGAAGCAACCAAGAACACCGTCATCCATTTTTGATAATGTCCATGCCTCTGCGCCATAGAGCAGGACCGGGACTATTAAGGTCTTATAAAGGGTGACTTTTGTTGTCCGAGAGAGGGCTTTGCTACTCAATTGCTTTCTTCACCCAAAGAAATAGCGGTTGGCAAGAGTTATTCTTCGCTTGATCTCAGCGCTGGTGTCTTTGTCTGTATTTATAGCAGAGCCTAGGTAGACAAAGTCCTTAACTACCTCAAAATTATATCTGTCGAGGGTGACGTTCTGTCCGAGACGTCGGTGTTGGTTGTCCTTTTTGCTTGACAGCATATACTTGGTCTTGCCCTCATTGACCGCTAAACCCATTTTCGCCGCTTCCGTCTCAATACTCACGAAAGCGCCACTGACATCACGCTGCTTTCTTCCGGTTATGTCACTATCGCCGACGTATGCGAGTAGTTTAACGGACTTTTGAAAGATAGTGCCTCTTGTGTTTGCTCGTGAGTTTTGCACTATTTTTTCAAGTACGATGTTGAAAAAATCGCATTACAGCGCATCGCCTTGTCTAAATCCATTCTGGACATCGAAGGTCTCGGTGAGATCTTTACCGACCTTGATGGAGCAGTGTGCATTCTCCATCGTCATCCTGCACAGACGGAAGAGTTTGGCAGGGATGCCAAAACTAGACATTGATCTGTATAGCTCGTCTCTATAGATGCTGTCATACGCGGCCTTAAAATCGATGAATAGGTGGTGGGTATCGATCTGAAGCTCATGGGTCTTCTCCAAGATCTGCCGTAGTGTGAATATCTGGTCGGTGGTGGACTTTCCTGGCCTGAAGCCACACTGATATGGACCTATCAGGTTGTTTACGAACGGCTTCAGGCGTTCACACAATTCGGCGGTGCGATGTTAAGGAGACTGATGCCTCTATAGTTGGCGTAGTTCAGAGGGTCTCCTTTCTTGAGAATTAGACAAACAATGCTGAGGTTCCATTCATCGGCCATACTTTCGTCCGACCATATTTTACAAATGAGTTGGTGTATGCTCCTTACCAAGTCATCGCCTGCAGCTTTGAAGAGCTCATCCAGGTCGGGTGGACGGAATTGTTGATCATCATCGTCCAGGTTGAAAGGTTAATTCTGCCTGACAGCGGTATTTGGTCCGTCATCGCCGTTATACAGTCTGCAGAAATGATCTTTCCAAATCCTCACCATCGACTGCGATTCTACTACGATGTTCCCTTGTCCATCTCTACAGGCTTCGGTTCGGGGTTTGTTTCCGCGGCATGTTATTTTTACTTTTTGGTAAAACTTCCGAACCTCATTCCTGGAGTAGCATCTCTCAATTTCCTCGATCGCGCGCTTCTCATGCTCTTTCTTCTTCCTCTTGAGAAGCCGGTGCTTGTCTCTCCTCTTCCGCTCAAAGAGCTCATGAGCAGCTCTGATCTTTCTAAGCAGCGCCGCGTTATATGCATCTTGCTTAGCTGTATATGCTTGCCGACATTCATCATCGAACCAAGGGTTTCGTTGTGGTGGACGAGTGAAACCCGGCACATCAGAAGCGGCATCTCTGATGGCGTTTTGGCAGTGTTTCCAATGGTCTTCGATGCTTGATGCTGGCGGCATTGGACCTCTTAAGAGATTAAGAGACACTCGATCGGAAAAGGACTTGGCGATCTCTTGCGATTGTAGCCGTCTGATGTCGAATTTTCTCACAGCATTAGTTTGTCTTGGCGTAGTTTGGGATATCCGCAACCGTACCTTGGCTACAACAAGGTAATGGTCCGAGTCGATGTTGGCTCCTCGGAACGTACGGACATCCATAATGCTGGAGGAGTGTCTTGCATCGATCGCAATGTGATCAATCTGGTTGACTGTTGATTGATCAGGAGTTCTCCAAGTCCCCTTGTGTATGTCGAGATGTGGGAACCGCGTGCTAGCCATGACAATGTTTCGCCCCGCCGCAAAGTCGATTAGCCTGAATCCGTTATCGGAGGTGGTGTTGTGCAGGCTATATTTTCCGATTGTTCCACCAAAGATACCCTCTCTTCCTAGCTTTGCATTAAAATCACCGAGGACAATTTTAATGTCATAGCTAGGGCATTGATCGTAGGTCTTGCTAAGGAGGTCGTGGAAGGCATCCTTGGTGTCGTCATCTTTCTCCTCTGTGGGGGCATGCGCGCATATAAGGCTTATGTTGGCGAATTTAGCCTTGATGCGGATTGCTACGAGGCACTCGCTCACATGCCGGAAGCTGAGGACTTCTCGTCTTAGTCTGCCTCCGACAACAAATCCGCATCCAAATAAGCGCTGCTTTTGCCGTCGATAGCAATTGCCGTAGTAGATGTCGCAGTTTTTCATCTTCTTTTTGTCCGGCCCATCCCATCGCATTTCTTGGATGGCGGTTATGTCTGCTTTGCAGCAGTCTAGGGCCTCCGCTAGTTGCTCGGCTGCACGTGGTCTATTAAGGGATCTAACATTCCACGTGCATAACCGAAGCTCATTGTCCTTAAATTGTTTGCGTGGGTTGTCAACAGCAGATCCGTCCATATCCGAGGCTTGTTGATGCTTCGTAACTTAATTTTTTTTTAAATGGCCGGGAAGCTACCCCGGCGGCACAACCCCCAACCTGGAGGACCAGTTCCATTTTGAGTGCCCCTAGGACGAGGGGTCGGTTACACCGAAGCCAGTAACCCGTTCCGGGATGTGAGCGCTGCCGTTGGCCCTTATAGGGCTCGTCCGCCACCATCTCTTTTCCAAGACCAAGACTGGCCAATACAGTATTACCCAAAAACGGGGCAAAAGCAAGGTGTGGGAAGTTTTTGGTTATGTCATTGGAGAGAACAGCATTGCAATACCAAATATCGTGGCATGCAGAACTTGCCTTAGCATATTTAAATTTATTGGTGCCACGTCAAATTTAGTTGTCATAAATGCTATAAGGCCAACAAATCAGGCAATAAAGGTGATTCTCCAGAACCTGTCATAGATGCTGAAACAAAATTATTTATGACGAAGGCTGTGACGAAGTGGGTCGTTCAAGATTGTAGGCCATTCAGCATCATCAGCGATTCGGGCATCAACGACGTTATAACGCTTGCCCTTGAAATTGGAAGTCCTTTTTGACCGAATGTTAATGTAAGCCAACTATTACCTCATCCATCAACGGTATCCCGAAATGTCGCAGACCTATACAGTAAGGAACTGTATGTCGTAATGGAGGAAATGGCCTTAATGAAAGGAAATGGTTATTCTATCACATCGGACGCTTGGTCAGACACCTTTTCCCAGAAGTCTTTTTTATGTGTAACTCTGCATTTTATAGTAGAAGGCAGCATGAAGAATCGGTTGTTAGAAATGATCTGCATGAATGGTGAATCGGCAACAGGTACGCTTTGAATATTCGTGAAATGAGCCTATATGTATTTATATCCTTAAATAATGTATAAACATATTGTCACGAACTGTACTGAAAATAGTAATTTCTCTTCTTGTTTTAATATATTTGTAGGCGTGCTTATTCGCAGTAAGGTTGAAAAGTGTTTAAAGACTTTTGGATTGGATTTATCAGACGCCATTATTGTTGTTACCGACCGCGGATCAAACATGATATCAGCTTTTAAGGAATCCGCCCATATTAATTTTATAAATCATTTGCTGAACAATGCTGTCGAAAAAGCATTCAAGGAGTTTCCAGAACTACTTGAAATAGAAAAAAAATGTGGAAAACTGGTCGAATATTTTAAGAAGTCCGGACAGAATTCAAAACTTTAGTTGAGTCTTAAGGGTGTTTGTCCGACGAGATGGAACACAATTTTTTATACAATGAAATCTATTGGATTGGCATAACATCGTTGATATTTTAAACGATCAAAATGAAATGAATCGTTTGGATTCCTTAATTTTAAGCGACATTGTGGCGGTCACAAATGTGCTCTCAAAAATCGAGGAGATTTCTAAATTTCTGTATGATTTTGAAGTACGTGACTAAATATCACAGAATTGCGCTATACTTGCTCCCTCCTACAAATCAGTTAAGGCAAGTGGACAGAACTCCCACATTTGAAGAGTGCAAGGACATGATGCGTTCGATTTTCACTGGTGAAAAGGAATGCATGAAATCGACAGCGAATGTCCCAAAAAAAAATCGACGAATTTTTAGTTGATTTTATTGAGCAATTTTCAGAAGAGTCCGAGGATGAAATACTACTATCAAAGGAAATTGTTGCTTATTCAAATATAAGAATTCCAATGAAAGAACAATTTAATGTTTTGCATTGGTGGAATGAAAACAAAAGTCAGTTCCCTTTCTTATATAAAATAAGCTGCAAATTTTTTTCTGTACCAGCATCGTCAGCGTCTTCCGAAAGGGTATTTTCACTTGCAAGAAACCTTATATACGAAAAAAGAAGCTCAATTGCAGGAAATGATGAAATGGTTAATAAGATTATGTTTTTAAATATAAATAAGAATAAATAAATTGCTTTAGATAAATTTAACCGCTGTTTAATTACCATCAGAGACATTCTTTTTATTAGCATTTTTTACAAATTTAATGTTTTTGCCTGTGCACTCACAGTATTAACAGTGATCTGTTTACCGATACCGAAGTTCTGCTTGTAGTTCAAGAGTGAAATGAGGGAAACAGTCTTCGCTCTCTACTTTTGCTATGCTATCATTTCATTTGCTATCATTTGCTTGCACTCGCACTCACACTGGCTTCGTTAAGGAGTTTGACTTAATCATTGGCTCAAAGATACACACGAATTGTTGGTCAAAGTTATTATATTATAAAACAGTCTTTTTGTAAGGACAAAAGCACCTTTGGCTCTGGCCAGAGCAACATCTATATGTTTGGTAAAATACAGAAAGTGATCTAGCCAAATCCCAAGGTATCTGACTACATTTCGACAGGCAAGAGGCTGCCCGTGTTGTCCCACGATCTGAAACTTTCGCCAATTCTTTCTGGTATCGGCAGAAGCCCCAGACAACGGCGTCCTAAAAAGAATGGTTTCCGACTTCTGAAAGTTGATTTTCAACTTCCAGTCATCGCAAAATCGTCTTATCTTATCAAAGTCACGCTGTAAGAGAGTATTAATGACCTCGATTTTTGGACCTGTTCTGTACGCTATCAAGTCATCTGCGTACGCAAGTGTATGGGGAAGTGAACCTATCAAGTCGCTTGTATAAATGTTGAAAAGGATCGGCGAATTGACCGCGCCTTGCTGAAGGCCGTTTTTAATTTGAAATATTCCAACAGAAGTCACATCACCATTTTTCACGATGAACTGTCTGTTGGTTAGCATATTATAAAGAATGTACAAGAGTGGTTTACTGATCCCCAGACTAGCCAGCTGGTAGAAAAGATCTTCTAACCATACAGTGTCGAAAGCCTTCTCCAAGTCAACTAGGCAGGCACCAGTACACTGTTTCTTGCCTTTATGTCCTGCCTTAAAACCGAATTGATTATCCGGAACTATATGTTTGTCCGCAACCCACCTAGTCAGAGCTCTATTGATTACTTTTTCGAACACCTTACTGATATTCGGAAGGAGACTTATCGACCGGAGATTCGCCGGATTGGATATATCCTTTCCCTTTTTGGGGATAGGTTGAACCACCGCCGTTTTCCAATGCGCTGGATAATGTGCATTATTCATTGCATTGTTAAACAGGGTGGTATAAATGTCCACCGCTTCTAGTGGGAGATGTCGAAGCACAATGTTCGGTATTCCATCGGTTCCCACTGATTTCTTACTTCAAATTGTGTCGAAGATCGTTTGGAGTTCTTCCTTCGAGATGAACGGGTGTAGTTCCCTTTCATTGGCGATGACATTATTTGCCATATTCTCGTCACTGAACCGGGTGAAACCCGAGTTCTCGATTCGCCAATTCACTATTTCATTTTGAAGATAGAAATTGTGCAAAAGGACTCGATGTTCCAAGTCGTGGTTTAGGCCAATGGTGTCATTCGCCTTGTACACTTCCTGGAAAGTCGCTCCTATAGCCTCGACCTTCTCCTGCGGATCTTCGATCACAAAGAAGTTGTCATCATCAACAGCTTCATTTGGATCTATCCCTGCTGTTGAGAGTATGCGTTCGTTGTCAGTAGCGAAGCTCTCTCTCGATCAACAAAAGTGATTTTAGTTATCCCAGTTCTGTCTATTGCGCGTTTCCAAAAATGTATGCGTGTGCGCTTGGTTCTTTTGAGAGGAAAGTTCTTAGAGTGATTTTCGGCTCCGTCTGCATAGACGGTGAGTGTAGGAGGGGATATAACGACAAACTATATGAACATCGACTGTAGCGACATCGATCTAGCAGAAGGATTAAGGTCCAACGACTGAGAAATCTAAGGGAAAAGATAAAAGCAGATGGACACAAACGCTCCTTTTGAAAAAGTCTACGAATCGGCCCTGAAGGACAGTGCAGTAGGGGAAAGACCACGACCTAGGTCGTGGGAGGGGACCTCACTCAACTAAGTGTAAAAAAACTAGAGGCAGCTAGCCAAAGATTGAGCTGGCTAAATAGACCTTTTGACTGTCCTACTGTCCTCTCCGGATTGTAGAGCCACCTTAAATAAATTTTATAAGACTGCCAGACTCATTTGCTGATGTTCAATTGCGAAAACGTGTGCTTTTTATAGCGCCAAGAAATCTTGTTTTAAGGCCAGATGCGGCCTAAGATGATCTTCTTTCCCTACTCGGAGTACGAGAGGCGATATATCGCCATGTTTGGGATATTGCTCTTGTGTCCGGTAGAGACAGGTTCAAAATATCAGAGTCATGCTGGTGAATTTAGCCTTGATGAGGATTGTAATCAGGATTTCGCGCAGATGCCTTAGGCTCAAGATATATATATTTCTTCCAATGAACCTATTTTTTCCACTAATTGAAATCGATATAGGCTCTACTTCCGCTCTCGATAATAGACCCCGTAGTAAATGCCAACATTTCTTATTCTCCTGCGGCTTGGCCCGGTCCACTGCACTTATTGGATTGTCTGGTTATACATCGCCTGCAACATTGAACTTTCCAGGTACAGATCTGAACGTTGTCCCCTTTTTAATTTTTGCTATTCGTCAGTAGTTATTCTGTGCTTAACCCAGGATTGTGAGTGTTTTGGGTTCTACGTGGCTGGGTTATATTTCGCACGCACAATCCCTAATTTAAAAGGGTCCATAGGTTTTCAAGGCTGCTTGAGCAAATCAGCCATAATCCTCGGGGTATGAGTATGAGAAGTGCCCGTGATCCATAAGGGGTTCGTCAGCGCCCTGAATAATCCCGAAAGATGCCAATTGATCATAGCTCCGCATATGTTGAGAAAGCTTTTACATGTTATTTGCCGTGCTGAAGCTGGACGCTTCCATTGATTTATTAATTCAAATTTTGTACTGTATGTCTACATCTACCTCCGTCCAATTACCAAGGCTTCTCCCGTTAATGACATAGTCCAATAGTAAACAAGGGCAGTACAATAATGGTCTTATCGTAAACGCTTTCAGATTGTCGTCGCTACAGGTTGCTGCTCTCCTGATTTAACCAGTTACAAGCTGCTGATCCTAGTAAGTGGAAAGACCACAATACGACTTAATACACGGTATCATGTAAGTCAGGGCCCACGGAATTGGGCCGGACCTAAATTGTTAGAGGAAGGCTCGTTAGTCGGAGCGTCACGGTGGCTGTGGTTAAAACCTTAAGTCACGGATATGGTGTTTTAGTTGGTTTTGATCCGATGCAGTGTTGCAATAGGTACTAGGTGCCATGATGCTAAGTGGTTTTAGGTCGGCTTTGACTTATGGCAAGGTTGGAACTTAAGCCCTCAACAAAGGATCCGGTTTGGTATTCATTAATACATACAAGTGCTGATTGACGTAAAATTAAGTCCCACGTTGACAAGAATCTATGTTAAGCAGATCAAGCCCAATTTGATTTTATTAGCACTCTGTGCATACGAGAGGTACGAGAACATCATAGTAAAGTGTGTTCGTAGCATCGGCACTGGACATCACCAAGATAGCGCCGCTCAAAGCTCACCCTAATTTTAAAACACTCAACCAAGTGGAATCTTGTATTAGATCTATGGAAAAACTCATTAAAAAAATGGCAAACACATGCAAAATACAAAGGTTGGAGCGACCTTTGTCACTTCAAATTGACCGTCTGCCTTGCAAACAAGCAAGCACTTTAGTGCAAGAAAATTAAAACTGCCAAGCAATAATGTCTACTTAACTACAGAGAACACAGGTAAAAATATTGGATTCATTGGGAAACTTGTTCCAGAATATCCTTTCTAAGTGGATAGAAGTAGCTTACAACCAAGTTTGTTACGTAGATTAAACATTGTTTCTTCTCTATTAGCCGTTGGGAATTTAATTAACTTTTCCCCTGACATGCAGCTAATAAGGTTTCATTTTTACTTTAATCAGCAACAAACTTTCCGGAAAAATTCAGTTATGTAACGATGTAATAAAATTTTGTAAAGATTGCTTTTTTAGCTTTTTTATAATAATGGCAGCATTTGATTCAGAGAGTGGACATCAAACAAAGATACATTTTTATCTCATCTCGTGATCGGAGGTGCTTTCAAAAGCGGATGCCACAAATTGTGCAATATAGGTACTACTATCTTAGTTGCATGAGCAGTTTGTTGAATCATTCAATTTGTACTACAATGACATTTTCGTAGGCATTGAAGTGAATTGTTTCATGTTTTCAACGCTTACTGCTATAGTGCCTGTCTTTATCTTAGGAGGAAATATTCGTACTTTTGTATTGAGTAATCCTTAGGCATGAATTAGGTTAAAACCAAGTATATCCTGCCACAATATCGCCGATAGAGGATAGCTTTAATTTAGAGGTGATATGACATTTTGTTCACTTCGCCCCTGATATCAATTGTGCCAACTACACCTCGTTAGAAATTAAACAGAAAGTCACAGCTGCTAAAGATGTCGTCAGTGATTTCGGAAGAAAAAAAAAATTTTGAGATATAAGACCAAAGCCCATAGAATCGGTCGCGTGTGTTGCGTTTGCAATCCACAAAAATCGTGTTTGACCAATGAATACGTACGTTGCGTCCGAAATCCATTTGTGTCTGTTTTGTGTCCATATTTCGAAATAAATAGAAATATAATTTTTCTGGTATCAAATTCGGTGAAAGTGCATAATTTTATTTTCGATGGATACAGCAGAAACAATAAATTTGATAATAATAGTTCTAGCAGCATGTGAAATTATTAAATGTCTCGAAATAATGGCCAAAAGTCGTCGTTTCTGGACACATTCTTTGTACAAGAATCGCGGCGTACACGGATTCTTTGCACTTCATTTTAATCAAATGTACTATGAAGATCCAGGACAATTTTATTTGGCCGTACGGATGAGAAAAGAAGTCTTTGATTTGTTGTTCGGTCTATTGGAGAATGATCTTACCGAACATTCGAACGGACCAGTTATATCAGCAAAATGTAGGCTATTCCTCACTCTGGTGTAAGCATATTCTCTCGTATTATTGTGCATGATAAGAAAAAGTGTATCATTTGATCTTTAAGCTACTTGGCTAACGGAGGGAATAACCGAATGTTTTCAATGGCATTTAAGATGGGTCTGAGCAGTGTTAGACGAATTGTGAACGAGATTTGTGTCGTTTTTTGGGACACTCTCAGCCACATTTAACTGTCAGTCTCGAATACCACTGAAAGGAAACACAAAGCAGAAGATTTTAACACTATGTGGAATTTTCCAAACTGTGTTGGTGTGTTGGCAGGTACCATATGCCATGATCCACAAAGAGACGGTGGAGTCCTTTGGAACTCGCCCTTTGGTAAATGCCTTTTTCAAGTCAACCTCGGACTACCGGAGAATGCTGCATTACCAAATTCGAATGTGGAATTTCCATACTTTTTTGTCGGTGATGCAGCATTCCCCTTGAAAACTTTTTAAATGCGACCCTACCCAGCTAAACTTACTTTACTTACTTTAAGTGGCGCTACAGTCCGCGGTGGATCTGGGCCTCAGTCAACAAGCTTCTCCAGCCAGCTCGATCCCTGGCTAGCTGCGTTCAGTTTCGCACGCTAGGTTGGCTGAAGTCCTCCTCCAATTGCGTGCGCCACCTGAGTCTTGACCTTCCGCTACTGCGCTATTCCTCAGGAGTGGATTCGAAGACTCCGTCCATACGCTCTACATAACCCAGCCATCTCAGTCCTTGGAACTTCACTCTACTGGCTAGATCCATGTCGCTGTTCAGTCCATACAGTTCGTCGTTGTATCTCCTCCTCCACTCACCGTCAATGCAGACGGGACCAAAGATCGCCCGAAGAATTTTTCTCACGAAGCAACCAAGGACACCCTCATCCATTTTTGATAATGTCCATGCCTTTGCGCCATATAGCAGGACCGGGATTATTAAGGTTTTATAAAGAGTGACTTTTGTTGTTCGAGAGAAGGCTTTGCTATTCAATTGCCTTCTTAACCCAAAGATACAGCGGTTGGCAAGAGTTATTCTTCGCTTGATCTCAGCGCCCCTGTCTTTGTCTGTATTTACGAGTATAGCAGAGCCTAGGTAGACAAAGTCCTTAACTACCTCAAAGTTATATCTGTCTAAGGTGACATTCTGCCCGAGACGTCGGTGTTTCCCATTTTCGCCGCTTCCATCTCAATACTCGCGAAAGCGCCACTGACATCACGCTACCTTCTCCCGATTATGTCACTATCGCCGGCGTATGCGAGTAGTTGAACGGACTTTTGAAAGATAGTGCCTCTTGTGTTTGCTCGTGAGTTTTGCACTATTCTTTCAAGTACGATGTTGAAAAAATCGCATGACAGCGCATCGCCTTGTCTAAATCCATTCTGGACATCGAAGGTCTCGGTGAGATCTTTACCGACCTTGATGGAGCAGTGTGCATTCTCCATCGTCATCCTGCACATACGGAAGAGTTTGGCAGATGGCAGATATAGATGCTGTCATACGCGGCCTTAAAATCGATGAATAGGTGGTGTGTATAAATCTGAAGCTCATGGGTCTTCTCCGAGATCTGCCGTAGTGTGAATATCCAGTCAATGGTGAATGAATGGCCTGAGACCACACTGATATGGACCTATTAGGTTGTTGACGAACGGCAAATAAGATCTTGTATGCGATGTTAAGGAGACTGATGTCTCTGTAGTTGGTGCAGTTCAGAGGGTCTTTTTTCTTGAGAATCGGACAAACAATGCTGAGGTTCCATCCATCGGGCATACTTTCGTCCGACCATATTTTACAGATGAGTTGGTGTGTGCTCCGTACCAAGTTATCGCCTGCCGCTTTGAAGAGCTCGGCAGTCAGGCCGTCTGCTCCAGCAGCTTTGTTGGACTTAAGCTTCGATATAGCTACCTTCACTTCATCCAGGTCGGGTGGACGAAATTGTTGGTCATCATCGTCCAAGTTGAAAGGTTGATTCTGCCTGACAGCGGTATTTGGTTCGTCATCGCCGTTGTACAGTCTGCAGAAATGGGCCTTCCAAATCCTCAGCATTGACTGCAATTCTACTACAATGTTCCCTTGTTCATCTCTACAGGCTTCGGTTCCGGGTTTGTTATTTTTACCTTTTGGTAAAACTTCCGAACCTCATTCCTGGAGTAGCATCTCTCAATTTCCTCGATCGTGGGTTATCAACAGTAGATCCGTCCATATCCGAGCCTTGTCGATGCTTCGTAACCTCTTGTTTTTCTAAATGGCCGGGCAGATACCCCGGCGGCACAACCCCCAACCTGGAGGACCAGTTCCATTTTTAATGCCCGTAGGACGAGGGGTCGGTTACACTGGAGCCATTAACCCGTTCCGGGATGTGAGCGCTGCCGTTGGCCCATATAGGGCTCGTCCGCCACCATCTCTTTTCCAAGACCCTGACTAAGTCCTGGAAATCGTTACCGGCCTATGCTCCAAATACGTCGGAGTAGCCCGGATAAGGTCTTGTTTTATTTTTCTGACACCAATCCTGATTTATGGCGCAGGAACCTCGCCATTTGTCCCCTTCACTTCGCGATCTCCAGTGAGATTCCCAGATGGCGCCACGGGGAGGCGTGAAATAAAGCTCATTAGCAGAGCTGCACGATGATCGGCTGTAGGGGCTCATTCTCGTTATTAAAAGAACCAGCACCTGTCGGAAGATGCTACTTCTACGTGGCCTTATACTAATCGCTGCCATCCAGTAAAACACAATTATTTTTGTGGTTTCATTATGCTTATCATCATTGGTTTTTAGGACAACGTCTAACACCGGGAGTTGTTCAGTGAACGTCTGCCTCGAGCTAGGCGTGTCATTGAAAATGCTTTTGGGATATTGGCTGCTAAATGGAGAATTTTGTTGTCACCGTTGAATCTGCCGAACAAGCTGTCAAAGCTGCAGTTGTGTTGCACAATTTCGTGAAATTTCACGATGCAACTTACGAGTATATTCCTACTGATTATGCCGATCGTTATGATGAGGACAATATATTGTAGATAGATAACGTAAAAACGACACCCCCTTGCAAAAAGTAAAGGAAATTTTATCCAACAATGCATCCTAGAATGCATTTCACCTAAAAGATCTTAAAAGATTATTTACTTTATTAATATTCCATTTTATTATATTTATTTTATTTAAATTAATTTTTACATGAGACAATAAAATTCATTTATAAAGAACTAAGATTACTTCATTGAAAAAAAGAAACAAAAAACAAATAATTCACATTACATGACATGCATCACAATACGAGTACCTACATCACATGAAATCACACTACATTGAGGCACAACTGTTGGCTTGTGTTCTCGCAACTTCCTTGTCAAGTCATACATTTTAAATTTGAGGACTTCCTGCGTAGCTTCAGGTAATTTCTTCAGAAGCCCATCCAGAACGTCATAGCTGATGATGGAGTTTTCGTTTTCGTTGCCACTGCCTCCACAATCCCCATTAACTTGTCTATGCATTCTTGTGCATCTCTTTTTTTGTGTTTTTAATGGGGGTTCTGGAGTCACTGGCAACGAAAACGAAACCTCCTCGAAAACATTTTCATTAATTCCTTTTGTCGACTAATTGTCGACTAATTGTCGCCTTCAAAGCTTGAAAGGCTTAAGATTGATGAAGTTCTATAAAAAAGGATGTCATAAAATTAGGGTACAAATCGTAAAAAGGACAATTTCACCTACCTACGAGGAGCAGCAAGAACGTCATGGCATTGAAAAATGCCCATTTTGATGGGTACTCGACTTCGATTCCCGAAGCTGTTTTCCGTACCATTTCCTTGACATAGCGGTCCCTTAAACTTCTCCATCGTTGTTGGCAGTAATCAGAAAGGAATAAAGTAATTAATAAATATAAAAAGCAATAAACATACTACTCGTATATATATATTTTGTTACCATCTGTGCCGACATCTTCTGCTACCTTATCCCAGGCCTTCAATTTTTGTATTTTATTCCGGTAGCTACGGCTAGATTTGTCATATACGAGTATGCATGGATTGTTCCGGACGACTTCAATAATTTCTTTATCCATTTTTGTTTGCTGTTGAATGATTTAAATTGGTTAAATACATAATGTACATTTAAATTTATAACAAAATGTTCTTTCTTACTGAAACACAGTCTTCTTCAATGATTTCTTTTCTTTTCAGTAATTCTTCCTCTTTTTTTTGAATTTTTATCAACACGAAACCAACCACACTACGTCAACACAAAGGAGCAACCGAATTAATTTCAATGGAAACATCTGTCAGACGCACAAAAAGTTAAAAGTTGACCAATTTCATCCGAAGTGATGCATTCCAGTTGTGGGCCGCATTTGCTGTCCCTCTTCCTCTCATTAGGGCTTATGAGTTGTCAATTTTTTGACATGACGCAACGTACGCAACGGATTCTATGGGCTTGGCCCTATACCGTCTCGTATACGTTGACGGGCTTTGGACGAGGAGACTTATCGATGAACTATATGAGCTGTGCGGCGACATCGACCTAGATCAAAACAAGCGCATCTGTCGCTTGAGATGGCTAGGACATGTAGAGCAAACGGTAACCAATGCTTCGTCCTCTGAGTTTTCGAACGAAGGGTAGAGCGAAGCTGGAAGATCTCGTTGAAGGTTGCATGCACCAGTAGGAGAAAGAAGTTAGCTAAGGAACGGTGGCGCCGGAAAGAAAACCTAAGATTTTAGTATCATCAATTTTTCAATACTGCCCTTTTGGCTTTCAGTCCTGGTTTTCCCTTGCAGGAAAAGTCTGATTGCATGAACAATCTATCTAACAAGCAATGACAGTTCTTAAGACCTAGCTTCGAATTTCCTATTTTTTCAAATAGTTTACTTTAGCTCCTGAGTTGATTCGGGCTCATTCATGTGAGTCCGATTCTTAAAATAGCCAAATAAACTATGACTGGAGCTCATGTTGGAAATTTTTTTTGTCAATTGAAATATGCATTTCTCGTAATTTGCGAATAACCGAAAAGATTTCGAAGAATCGCTTTTCTCATCCTTAAAGTGTTTGTTGTTTGTTCATCCTTCTGAAAACAAATTCGAGGTCTTCCTATCATAATCTGGGGGGTTACTCGACCGAGTATTTCGATTCCAATATCAAGTCACTCGAATTTGAATAATTGGCACTTAGTAATTCGAAAGTTTTATTGAGAATTTCGATATGCGGATGTCAAATTCTATCTTTTTCGAAAATCGGAAAACTGGTACTTAGCAATTCGATTCATTGTGTCAAAGTCGTTCGAGTTTCGTATTTTTTATTCGATTGATGTTTTGTTTGCGAAAGAGTACAAGTGTCGGAGAAAATTAAAGTTTTTACTTCGGATGATAGCAAAAATACTTATTTCTATTGTTTCAGGGAAGCAAACAGAATATCGCATACCAAAGTAAGGCAGTTTGAATTGCTAGTTGCCTGAGACACTGCAACCTTCCATCCCATACGATCCCGGGCACGCTGCTTCCAGTGGTCTAGACCAAGCGCTCTGGCATCCACGATGGCTTGGTCTTTGAAACGGAAGTTCGGTCTTCCTAGTCTTCTCGAACCTGGGGGCTGGGATTCGAAGAAGCTGGAGCATTATTGTCCATTAGGGGGCCGAGCCAATGAAGTCGACGTGTTTTGGCTTTTTGGACTACATCCACATCTTGGTACAGCTCATAGAGTTCGCGGTTATATCTTTTCCTCAATTCGCCCTCCTCGCACACAGGACCGAAAATCCGCCGAAGTACTTTTCTTTTGAAGGAACTCGGAGCCATAAAGCAGAACTGGCAGGATAAGGGTTTTGTAGAGCACACATTTCGTCCTTCGAGTTCGAAGTTTTGAACCCAATTGTTTGGCCAAGCCTTAGTAGCAACGGTTTCCTAGGGTAATACTTCACCGGATCTCCACTAGGGTGTCATTCGTGTAGTTCATGTTTACTCCGAGGTAGGTAAACTCCTCAACGATCTCGAAATTGTTGCTATCAATAGTGACGTTTTGTCCTATGTGGTGGACAGATACTTGTTTGTTTGTTGATAGCATGTACTTAGTCTTGTCCTCATTTACTTCAAGCTTATTATTTGAGGTTCTTCAACGTTGTGCATTAAACAAATATTGTATAATCCGCAACATACGTTGAAGACCTGGATGACTTTCCTCGGAGCATAATGTAGCTCCCTTGCAGCAAGAAGGTATCTAAATCTCCCCTTTAATACTCCAAAAACTCGCTGAACAATTGACCTGGATTCCGTGAGATGTTCATTAAACTGACAGTCCGTTCATTCGAAAGAATCTATACATGTGAATCATGTGCCGCACCGCCATATCGTTCATTAACGGCTCTTATAAACATCTTGTGATCGCATATCTAAACCCACAATAACAAATATTTGTTATTTATTGTTTCTGGTATTAAATTGGCTTACAACCATAGTATTTATACTATGCTTTGATTTTCTATTATAAAACAAATGTTCATTTGAGGTTGGTGTAATCATTTGGATGTGAGTTCCATTAATAACTCCTCTAACTCCCGAAATTCCAGTTTTCCTAATCTTTCCATCTCTTTTTTCTTCCTCAGTTATTTGGAATTTGATGTGCTTTAAGCACAACATTTTTTCTATGCAGCTGCATACTTTCGTAAAACAATTTGAAAGGGACTGATGAGCGAGTCCAGCATACCGATCTTGATCAATTTGATGCTGATATCTTCCTTGAGCTAGGAACTTTAAAGTTGCTCCCAAATCTATCATATTTGGGATGGATGTGGACCCCAGCGGAGTTTTTAAATCACTGTTTATGGAGTCCAATACATATTTGAATGCTTGTTGGGAGAGGCGGAAATTTTCACAAAGCTGAAGTGAAAATAAAAAATATTCGAAAATGAGAGTGTTTCCCTAATTTTCGATGAATTCGATCTGCACATCTGTTTCACGGGCAGAGCTGCCAGCAGTACTGCAAGTAGATTTTCCGCACATGTGCTTTGGGCATTAGAGAGTGCCAATTTAAAACAGAATCGAATTGTACTTTCGAATAATTTTGACTTTTGAATCGAAATACAGAGTAACCCCCCTGGTACATATTACACAACCGTTTCGACGGTAGTAAGCATTTTGGAATTTGTTTCCTATTGAACTTTCCTACTGACCTCTTAGAATAATCAGGAAGCGTTCGTTTTGTCTTGTGGCTATCTGGAGAATAAATTCATCGGAGGCTATGCCCATATAAAACTAGACTGTCAATAGAAGCTCTGACAGAAGATGCTTGAAGGATCATCATAAAAAACTGTCTCTTAAGCCATTCAATTTTTCGTGAGCCCATTGCCCAATCTTACCCAAGCCGGACTATTGTCGCTACAAATACTTCTTCTTCCTTCACCGGTTCTTCAGAATATAATTCGGTGGAGGCAAGTTTTCTAAACGAAAAGTTAAATCTATTGTTGTTGTCCTCCAAAACCCATCAGCTCCTGATCCTCAATTAATTTAGGGCCATCTGTGAAGACCTGACTGTATTCCTCCAAGGCTCAGAATCTAACTCAAACCATTTTCGTGCATAAGATAAGTCAATTCGTCTTTCCGCCGCAACAAAGTCATTGCATCAAGCGTCATGCAATGCATAAGACTTCAATCAAAATATTACGAGGGGAGACATTCAACAGTGCAATCAATCAATCTGCTTACAGCTGAAACGGACCTTTCTTTGGAATATGGTAAGAGTAGAAGTTACTCAATTTTGTGAAAACTTATTCCAACGGGCAACACTGATTTAAACGATAAAATTGGCCTTATCATAGCCATGTAAATCCAAAGGACGCTCTTTATTTCCAAGTGCCATGTCTTGTCGAAAGCTCATTTACATTGCCAGAAGGACGTCGTTGCCTAAGAGCCTGTGACTTAATATGTTAAGTTCAAAGTAGTTTGATATCCATATTTATACCCGAATAACTAGCTTCGTTGGAGAATGGGATGGTTACCCCTTTAAGAAGATGAGTAAGATCAGCCAGTTTCTTCCTTTTAGTAAATATTACTTTGAGAGCATTGGCTAAAAGCCCATTTCCAGTTCACAAATCGTCGATCGGTTGCAAAGTTGGCTGCCCTTTATATATAGATCTTACGACACGAATACCTTCACATTTCTACAGTTAACCTTGATGGTGTGTACTCGAAGCAATCGGCAGCTTGGAGGGACACACTTCTGTTTAAATACTTACAAAAGCCCTTGCTCGTTGTCACAATCAAACACCCTCCTGTTCTGAGATTCCCATGTGTCGGAGTAATGCTTTGTGTTGCCTGACCTTGCCTTGACATATGCGCAGACTTTATTGAAAACTTCACAGAGAAAAAGTATTTCAGAAACTCATTAAAATCGACGATACTGCCAAGAATCAACTCCTGGCACATTCGTTTTCTGTGTCAGTAATAACAATCAGTCTGGACAAATCCTTTGGCCATCAGTCAAACCCTTAACAATCCCAGTATGGGTGAACTCGTATTTTCGCATGTTCAATGGGGCGTTGAAGTAGAGAAATAAATTAATTAAACGACGCAATGCATTTATTGCGAACTGAAGGTCGCCACGACGCGACATTTCACTTTAATACACGTCACTTCGTCAAAGGTATTGCCAAGCTCAAGGTGTTGTGGCTTTATCAAGGACATTGTGCAGTAAATCTTATCCCTTCCCCTACCACCACCCTACTTACTCTTTTTTTTCTCGTATTCTCCTATGAATATATACCAACACTTTTGCCATCCTACCGCCAAACAAGGTCGCTTAAATGGAAGCTTTTTTCGCTCATTTTTCTCCTCACATCTTTATTTCGGAATTGAACGAATAAAAGTGGAAAAAAATTTTTTTATTTTTTTTATTCCTTATCCAATTTTTTGGACCTCTTTTTTCTTGTAATTAACATTTCAGAATTCACATGGAATTTCAGGACTTCACCAGAGCTGCCACACTGTGTGCCTTAGTGCGGCTGCCGTCGCTCTATTATGTGTGCGTTTCTGATGGAAAAATGAGTAAAGCAGACATCTTTTGTGTTACCGCCTTCAAATACGTGCGGCAAGGATGAACTCGAATGGAATTTTGCTCGTTCAACTACTCATTCTGGTGGTATGTGAGTGAGTGCCGAGTGCGATGTTAGTGGATTCACTTAAAATGGTTCATGAGAAATTCATAAACAAATTTAAGTTAACAAAAAATAAAGCAGCAAAGCGAATAACCAGAAAAGGAAGTTGTACCGATTTCCTGCTGCGCTGTTGCTGACTGTTGCGCTGTTGGTAGCTGTTTTTAGTTGTAGCTGCCTGTTGGCTTTTGAATGGCGCTCGTGCAAACGGTTTTTGAGTCATAGTTTCCTGTTACCCCTACTATATGCGTTGGTGTTTGCTTTTTTTGAGGCAGCGATGGTGAAAAGTGGCAAAACATTTCGGTAGAGGATTTATAGTTTATTGCGAGGGAAAATGCAAGAGCCTTGAAAAAATCCAATTTTCCACAATCTGCGCCTCAATGGAATCAGTGCAGATAAATTAAAGTTGACTCCGTTTCAACAGTTTGCCTTTTGCGAGGGAGATTTCCGTCTCCGGCGCAAGGTGTATGGGTGTTATGGGTTAACATGGGTCGATAGATTTGCGGTTTGTGTGGATATTTTTCCCTGGCCTCGGGGGGACTTTCAAAAAAGGTTAAATGTTGGAAACGAAACAGGATATTTTTGCCTTTTTTAACAGTAGAGTAGAGGTTCTAAGGGTACAATGCGAATTGTAATATGAACTTCCGAGCGTATAGAATTAGAGTTTTGTATAATATTACACGATACGAGTAGAACAGGTTGAAGTAATTACCAAAAAAACTGGTTTGAACAAAGAAACCATGAGTAACAAATATAAAAGAATATAGAAAAAAAAAAAAAAAAATGTAAAGCACATTATACAATATTTAGCTGGTAAGCCAGAGAAGGACATCAGGTCTTATATTGTGAATGTTGTTGGGGGTGTCGTTAAATATGGAGGATGCAAGCTGCTGTACGTACCTGAACAGTAGGGTTGATGGGGTGCAAATAAGAGACAAACCAAAAGTCTGTTCACATCTGGATGCTGAACATTTTCAATGATTACCGAACTACTAGCAACTGAAACAAGTAGAGGCTCACTCACACAAAAAAAAGTAAGAAATGTCGATTTGTTTATGCGGTAGGAGTGTTTCTTGGCGTGTTGAATCTGCTTACCTCGGGCAATTTCTGATTTGTTGTTTTCAAGTGGCAAAAACGTTTTTTGAGACTCTGAAGGATGACAAACACACAGGCAGACCAATTTCAGTTCGGACGTGGGATTTGACGACATTTCGACCATTCAAATAGCTTCGACACGGGCACAGGAGGCAATTCCTCAAAATGAGTTAGAGCAGGCATCGAAAGAAAGCAATATGATGAAGCGGCGAAAATGGGTTTAGCGAACAACGAAAGTATACCTAAGCTCCAAAAAATTTATAAATTTTCTCTTGGCTGCTTTGAGAGGAAAATTCTTCGAGTAATTTTCGGTCCGGCCCGGATAGCCGGTGCGTGGAAGAGGAGATACCATGACTGTACACCTCCATCGACTTAGCCAGAAGAGTGAAGGTTCAATGACTCAGATGGCTGGGTCATGTAGAGTGGATGGGCATCAACCATCATTCATAATTAGTTCGCCACGACTCTATGTAAATATTACTCCAGCATCAATGCCAACGATATTCGTTTTAGTTTATCTAATCGACTCTGCGACACTAAAGAATGTGTGTGCGTTCATGCAACATTTCTCATCATATTGAAATTCACCAATTCCGAGGGGAGAAAAACTGTCAGCAGCAAACTTCTGGAAGTAGAATGGAACTGAGCTGAATTTACACGACCGCATTACAAGGCAAACGATTAGTATAAGGCCTCGTAGAAGTAGCATCTTCCTACAGATGCTGGTTCCTTAAATGACGAGAATGAGCCTCTGCAGCCGAACATCTTGCAGCTCTGCTAATAAGCCCTACTTCACGCCTTCCCGTGGCGCTATCTGGGAATCTCACTAGAGATTGCGAAGTGAAGGGCACAAATGGCGAGATTTAAGGACAATGAGCTTCGGATATGCACGTGGAATGTTAGATCCCTTAATAGACCACGTGCAGCCGAGCAACCAGCGGAGGCCCTAGACTGCTGCAAAGCAGACATAACCGCCATCCAAGAAATGCGATGGGATGGGCCGGACAAAAAGAAAATGAAAAACTGCGACATCTAATACGGCAATTGCTATCGACGGCAAAAGCAGCGCTTATTTGGATGCGGATTTGTTGTCGGAGGCAGACTAAGACAAGAAGTCCTCAGCTTCCGGCATGTGAGCGAGCGCCTCGTAGCAATCCGCATCAAGGCTTAATTTGCGAACATAAACCTCATATGCGCGCATATCCCAACAGAGGAGAAAGATGACGACACCAAGGATGCCTTCCACGACCTCCTTAGCAAGACCTACGATCAATGCCCTAGCTATGACATTAAAATTGTCCTCGGTGATTTTAATGCAAAGCTAAGAAGAGAGGGTATCTTTGGTGGAACAATCAGAAAATATAGCCTGCACAAAACCAATTCCGATAACGGATTCAGGCTAATCGACTTTGCGGCGGGGCGAAACATTGTCGTGGCTAGCACGCGGTTCCCACATCTCGACATACACAAGGGGACTTGAAGAACTCCTGATCAATCAACAGTCAACCAGATTGATGACATTGCGATCGACGCAAGACACTCCTCCAGTATTATGGATGTCCGTACGTTCCGAGAACCCAACATCGACTCGGACCATTTCCTTGTTGTAGCCAAGGTACGGTTGCGGATATCCCAAACTACGCCAAGACAAACTAATGCTGTGAGAAAATTCGACGTCAGACGGCTACAATCGCAGGAGATCGGCAAATCCTTCTCCGATCGAGTGTCTCTTAATCTCTTAAGAGGTCCAATGCCGCCAGCATCAAGCATCGAAGACAATTGGAAGCACTGCCAAAACGCCATCAGAGATGCCGCTTCTGATGTACTGGGTTTCACTCGTCCACCACAACGAAACCCCTGGTTCGATGATGAATGCCGGCAAGCACATGCAGCTAAGCAAAATGCATATAACGCGGCGCTGCTGAGAAAGACCAGAGCTGCTCATGAGCTCTATGAGCGGAAGAGTAGAGACGAACACCGGCTTCTCAGAAGGAAGAAGAAAGAACATGAGAAGCGTGCGATCGAGGAAATTGCGAGATGCTACTCCAGGAATGAGGTTCGGAAGTTTTACCAAAAGGAAAAAATAACATGCCGCGGAAACAAACCCCGAACCGAAGCCTGTAGAGATGAACAAGGGAACATCGTAGTAGAATCGCAGTCGATGCTGAGGATTTGGAAAGATCATTTCAGCAGACTGTATAACGGCGATGACGGACCAAATACCGCTGTCAGGCAGAATCAACCTTTTAACCTGGACGATGATGACCAACAATTCCGTCCACCCGACCTGGATGGAGTGAAGATAGCCATATCGAAGCTTAAGTCCAACAAAGCTGCTGGAGCGGATGGCCTGACTGCCGAGCTCTTCAAAGTGGCAGACGATGACTTGGTAAGGAGCATACACCAACTCATTTGTAAAAAATGGTCGGACGAAAGTATGCCCGATGAATGGAACCTCAGCATTGTTTGTCCAATTCTCAAGAAAGGAGACCCGCTGAACTGTGCCAACTACAGAGGCATCAGTCTCCTCAACATCGCATATAAGATCTTATCCGCCGTATTGTGTAAACGCCTGAAACCGTTCGTCAACAACCTGATAGGTCCATATTAGTGTGGCTTCAGGCCAGGAAAGTCCACCATCGACAAGATATTCACACTACGGCAGATCTTGGAGAAGACCCATGAGCTTCAGATCGATACCCACCACCTATTCATCGATTTTAAGGCCGCGTCTGACAGCATCTATAGAGACGAGCTATACAGGGCAATATCTAGTTTCGGCATCCCTGCCAAACTCGTCCGTCTGTGCAGGATGACGATGGAGAATGCGCGCTGCTCCATTAAGGTCGGTAAAGATCTCACCGAGACCTTTGATGTCCAGAAAGGATTTAGACAAGGCGATGCGCTGTCATGCGATTTTTTCAACATCGTACTTGAAAGAATAGTGCAAAACTCACGAGCAAACACAAGAGGCACTTTCTTTCAAAAGTCCGTCCAACTACTCGCATACGCCGACGATATTGACATAATCGGGAGAAAGCAGCGTGATGTCAGTGGCGCTTTCGCGAGTATTGAGACGGAAGCGGCGAAAATGGGTTTAGCGGTCAATGAGGGCAAGACCAAGTATATGCTGTCAAGCAAAAAGGACAACCAACACCGACGTCTCGGACAGAACGTCACCCTCGACAGATATAACTTTGAGGTAGTTAAGGACTTTGTCTACCTAGGCTCCGCTATAAATACAGACAACGACACCAGCGCTGAGATCAAGCGAAGAATAACTCTTGCCAACCGCTGTTTCTTTGGGTTAAGAAGGCAATTGAGTAGCAAAGCCCTCTCTCGGACAACAAAAGTCACCCTTTATAAGACTTTAATAATCCCGGTCCTGCTCTATGGCGCAGAGGCATGGACATTATCAAAAATGGATGAGGGTGTTCTTGGTTGCTTCGAGAGAAAAATTCTTCGGGCGATCTTCAGTCCCGTCTGCATTGACGGTGAGTGGAGGAGGAGATATATCGGTGCACTGTATGGACTGTACAGCGACATGGTAAGTCGACATCAGTAAGTAAGTATTACAAGGCAAACACATTATCTCTTTAATGCCGTTTCAAAACCGCGGTTTTCGTGGAATATTTTTTTATTTAATTCTCTTTTAGTTATTTTTTTACTTTTATTTTTAATTCCCGTTATAAGCTTACATTATAGACAAACAAGTTTCACAACGACTGTTACTTTTTCAAGCCTACTGACTCTTACTGAACTCTCTAAACTTCACAATATCAAAAAACTTTGCCTTCCGGCCTTAAAACTATCTTATGACTAATGGTCTCATTTATCAATACGAGTATATGCGAAATATTTTCATTTAATTTTTGAATAAAACTTAAAACTTTGTTCCTAATCGACTTAACCTACCTAAGCTACTTAGCTGAACTTAACTATGATAGAGTGGTGAGCACTCGTAATCTCTCATTCCAGGTGGTCACCGTCTCGATTTCGTTTTCGGGCGCCTGGAAATTCTCAACGCATCGTGCACAAGCATCGCCCAGACTTAACTGATGCCATGAAGTATCAATCACTTCTTAGAAGTGCCGCCTTATGGTAACGAGCCCGTCCTTTCCACGAGATCCCTCTAACTATCCTTAATCTAACATAAAACAAGAAGCAATATGTTATTTCAGTCACAAACCGAACCTCAGAAAGCGTGACTACCATCCCCACTTTCGTAAGCCACCAGAATTATACGAAATATTTTTCAGTATCGACCCGACCCGATCCCTTTTCGCAGTCGAGGTACTAAAACGAAGGAACTTCTGCACTAGGCCTTTAGTGTCTACATGAAGAAACGCCTCCGGCAGGATAAAGCCTGATAGAAGTGAGCTCTTTTGGTACATTTCATTAAAGTTATATGCCCCAAAGGTCAGGCTGTTGTCGCTGGTAATTGCCTTTGGAACGTGTCTTCGAATCACCTTAATTAGGAAATTGTCAATCCTATTCAGACGAGCCCCATCGTAAAGGGTTTTTTGGGATAGTTTTTTTTTCGTATTCTGATTGTGGTGTTCTATACAGATCAAGACAGGTCCTTAGACACTACCTTTCAAACACCCGAATCTTTTCCATCTGCGCGATGTCTTCCCTTATTAGGGCTACATAGCACATGATCCTCACCCTGGTCAATTGATTTTCAATTTCCAATCGTCGTAAAACGCCTTAATATGATCGAAGTCATGTTGCAGATGAGTATTGATGACTTTGATTTTCGGAGTGATTAAGGGGACCTATAAGATCACTTCTGTAAATGTTAAACAACATCGGAGAAATCGCCGCCCCTCATTTTTTCTGAGGACCTCACTGCCCTCTAGATGAACCATAGATATAGATAAAGCCATGGGACGTATGTACTTTTTCCCAACAATTTTAATATTATATTTTCGATTTTAAAGAAAGTATAGTTTAATGGAGAAGGCTGCTTTTGGAATATTTAAAAGTTAAAATTCAGTTTGCCTTATCCCTTTTAAAAGGGTTTTTTTGACGCCAATTTTTTCCATGCCAACCTATACGCCGGGTTCAGTACCTTCGCGATCTTGGAATAATGTACAACAGAGAGTTAATCTTCCGCTCGCGTATTGATGAAATAATCGTCAGAGCAAGCTCATCACCTGGTTTTATAAAAAGATGTTCAACATAATTTGTCAACCCTTATGTGACCAGGTCCAAACCTTTTTTGAATATGACAGCCAAGTGTGGCCCGCCTTTCAACGAGTTCATATATCTTGAATGAAGAACATTCAACGGCCATTCCCTTCCTCTTCGTGGACTACCCTGGAATGACTCCTTTATTGAATACCCTCGAAAAACGCAGAGACGTAGCTGACATACTCTCCACTAGTTGGCTGCTATCTGGTTGGGTGGATTGCACCTTTCCTTAGAACACTATTTACTGTAACAGTGTTTAGACTCGTTTGCCTAACTTGACACTTCCTTAAGTTGTGAAGCTTCTTCACTATTGGAGGCTTAAGTGTAAGAATGAAATGAAATGCATAGTGTCCATTGAATACTACTAATAAAAATCAATTTATGCGTTCTTATATACTTAAATTTAGCTTATTCTGTAAATTAATTATTAACAGACAAAAATAATGACATATGCACCTTGCACAAAACTACACCGTCAGCATGTTGGGTTCGTTGGCTTGATCTGTGTGTTGTTGGCATAGTATTATTCAATACAATGTTTTAGCTACAACAGCATCGTGTTATTTGGTATGTAGTCTTGAACAAATACTAACTCTCGTCATTTCCGATGTTCTTGTCTGTTGTATACTCCAACTCATCACACATACTAAAGTTTCAAAGAATCAATCTTCCGTTGCCCTGAAAGCAAACTCAAACTTTTGCGGTTTTGATTTTAACCTTAGCACTCCCCGTCCTTAGTAAGCAGTGCCATCAAAAAAAATTTACCCACCGAAAATTAATAAAAAATACAGTAAAAATAGAACTTAAAAAATTAAAAAAAAATTAGTATTTATTTCATTTCTCCAAATCTGTAAAAATTAACAAAAAAAAATTAATCTTCATTTTTAACAAATTTTTTAATTTTTTCAGGAACACCTTCCATCATTGTTTTAATGGTCCCATCTGTCACCTTTTTAGAGCTATTTTTCCAACATTTTTTGAATTCTTCCAGGGTATTGACACCTTTTTTGGTGGCCCTTAACTATTTTTTGATCAGGGCCCAATATATTTCAATTGGCCTAAGTTCTGGTGAATTCAGACGATTGGCCTCTATGGGCACCACCGAAACGTTGTTTAGCTCATACCAATCCATCGCTTTCTTTCCATAGTGACATAACGCAAGATCAGGCCAAAATAAGGGGAGTTAACGATGGTTGTTGTAAAATGGCCTTAAGAGCTTCTGCAGGCACTTATTTACATAAAATTCGCCATTTATTGAGTCAGTAGTGATGAAAGTTTGGCTTCTGAGCCCCCAAGAAAGAATTCTTGCCAAAAGCAAGAAATTTCGCTTTAGGTCGGGTTCGAAACTTTGCTTCAACATTTTCTCTAACTTTGGGGGTATAGAATGTCTGCCGCGGAAGCTGGTTGAAATCAGCAAAAACATACGATTCATTGTATGAAATGCATAAAAATTTGGTCAAAAGATTTGATTGCAAGAGTTTTGCACATTGTTTCGCATCCCAATTTTTTGTTGGCCTACCGATCTGGAAAATTTTGGACTTTGTATGTTTCCAAGCCCATAATTCTCTTCACTTTATGAACTAAAAAATGTAAACACTCTGCTTTTTTTGCCTAGTTACGTTCAGAAATGTTCGGATTCCTTACAAGAAGGCTCAAAATCTTAGTGACCTATTTTTGGGTTCAGACCCCTCTTTTCTTTCAACTGACAGGTTACGTGATTTTTATTTACGTGCACCCTGGGTGTGCTAAGTGACACTTAAAAATATATTTTCTTACATCCAATTTAGATTCCAAGTTGATTATGTTAACTACCAAACAGAATTGACATAAAATTTAAAAAATAATAAAAGCATTCCCAGCATCACAAAAAAGAAGAATTTGAGTGATTTTTCTGTAATTTTTGGAAGTCGAAATGAGAGTGGGTAAATTTTTTCGATGGCACTCCTTAGTAGAAAAAATCATAGCGAAAAATTTATTTCCACTTAGTGAAAGACAAGGCAAACAAATTGATAGTTTCCTCTTTGAAAGGTTGCAAAAGGTCATTTAAAATAGAAATTCTTCTCTTTAAAACAGTCTCACACGGAGTGCCACAGGGCTCAATCTTTGGAGCCATTTTTGTTTTTTTTTCAACAAAAGCTTACATGAACTTGCACATATTGTCTACCAGGGCTGTAAAAGAATGCAATCATTGTGGAATGCATTCATTGAAGTCATTCTAAGAATTCACGTGGACTTATTTCAATTCATTCATTCATTCATATTGAAATTATTATTGTCCAATCATTTCGTGCAATCAATATTTTGAAGTCAAAATGAATACAATCATTTTAATTGATCTGCATTGATTGAAGTCAGTAGGATTCATTGTATTCACTTGATGTGGTTGAAATCTTTGAAGGCATTAAAGGCTTTGAAGGCATGTCTAGTCATTGCAGAAAGTGATTGGCTTGAGCATCTTAACCCATGTATGGCTTGTAGACAATAAAATATTGTAGAATTTGTAAAGCATGTTAAAAGTCTCGGATTTGCAATAGATGATTACTTTTCTGGTTACAATCATACTTACGTAAATGTTGATCTATTTACGGGCATCTTCGGAAACTGTGGCTAATTATGTATTTTACGGCATTTGAAAAGGGGTGAAAGTTGTCAATATCTTCAACGTAAATTACAAGTCGTGTTAAATGATAAATGTACATAGTGTGGCAAACAATATCCCAGACACGAGCTTTATCTCAACAAACAAGAGCCATCTATTTGTCTGAAAGCTTAAATCTTTCTCTCCCCTGTGTCAAAATTTCATGACATTTGGTTTATATTTAACAATAATAAAAATTATTTTTCCAGAACACCTTTTCATTTGATGTTGAAATTTTAACATGTAACAAAGAGCAATCACTAAATTCCATGCAAAACTTGGTAAGAAGCATCGGAAACATTCCGACTGATGCAACAAGTGCACCGTGATGATTGCTTGAGTAAAACAGCTGTTTTCGAATGGCATACACAATTCTTTGGGCAGGAGAGAGATTCTGGAGGATGGGAAACACACAGGAAGGCCAATTTCAATGATCCAAAAAGATGTGATTTTGTTGCAGAAGACCACAATGCTTCACTGAGAATGATGGACGGGGCTTTATAGTAAACATCAATAGTGAGACGACTCGAAACTTTCGAATCCTCGTGAAGAATGGAATTTGGACAAAACAAAAGTTTGTCTCTGTTGCACGATAATACAACCAGTCACTCAGCATCCATTGTTTCGTCAATTTTTAGCTCGAAATTAAGGGTGTGTGTTAGATCATCCGCCACCTGATTTGGCACCATGGTACATCTCTTTGTACTCGAAATTAGAATTAAGTTGGAATGGTGCTTTTTTGAAGACAAGTGTAGCGGGAGGAGACAATTTCGAATAAAAACGCCGAAAAATAAACAGAAATCGTGTTTCAATTACTTATGTTTTCTAGAGACAGTCCGGGATATTATTTGCCACACTGTGTATGTTCTCTGTAGGTTTGATCACATTTGTGTATACTGCAAAAGGTTCCCATGTTGTCTCAAGTTATACACATGACAGCGCATCACCCTGTCCGATCGGAGAGATTGTTTTTCTATCATTCTGCACAATCTGACAAGTTAGGCTGGAATACCAAGTCGAAACTTGGCTCTGGATAGCTTGTATCTATATGTATATGTGTATGCTGCTATATGTGACGTGAAATCGATAGAGAGGTGATTCCTTTTTGGGGTTTTCTCAGGATCTGTCGTAGTGTAGACATTTGGTGGATTGTGAACTTTTCAGTCCTAAGACCGCATTGATTGGACCCAATATGATCTTATTTCCGAGGAGACAGACGTGATTGGCATAGTGAAGAGAGTTCTGAGAATCTGAGAAAACGGTCTTACCAAACTCAGAAATGATTTAGTGCATGTTCTAATCCAAGTCACTTTTTTATAAAGCAAATAGTCTGTAGTTGTACGTATAGTAGCAGTGTAGTTCAGAAACTTTGTTGTCCATAAGCTGGAATATTGCTTTTCTCACTTCAGTTTAATAGGGTGCACGGATCGCTTGAGTTCCACCATCGAAGTCATTCTGCCTGACAATGTCATTTGGGTTGTAGCATTAACACTTGTGTTTTCTTTCTTTCAACGAAGCCAATGTTCTTTCGTTTTCTTTTGTTATACACCCTTTTAATTTTTCTCGGTCGCTTTGTAGTCGAGTTTGTTTTCCTACATGTTCAAATCTGCATTCTTAATAAAACGATGAATTTCTTAGAGGTTTTTGGAGGAGAACTCAGCGCTCAATTGAGGCATTTTGGATCGTTTTCTTATCTCAATGTTAAAGTGTTGTAGTTGGCTATGGCTACGTTTACCGCTCGCAAATTCAGATATCTATATAGTACTATTGAAGTGTCTTGCGTCGATCGCAACATGTTCAAATTGATAGGAAAACTATATGCTAGCTATAGTGATTTTCCACTCCGCAGTAAAATCAATTAGTTCGTTTTTTCTTATTGTTGTATGGAATGTAGTTAGTTCTGTGCGTTAAAAGTCAATATCTTAAATGTCCTTGTAATAAGCCTTTAAAAAATATTGCCCTGGACAGAAAGCAAACACTCTGGCCTTACGGCCAACAAAGTTCAATATGAAATTCCTTATCAAAATAGGAAGAGACGTAATCAAACCAAAAAGTGTGCGATTGAGAGCTAATTAAGGCCGGACTCACTCAATATGCTTGTCTGTTGATGCCTTCATAACTGTAGCGCAGCATCACTTACCTAAGTAGACAAATAAAACTTAATTGGTTATCAAATTAACATATCATATGAAATCTCCAATTAGATACTTTACGAGAGTTATATGTATAGTTGTTCAGCTAGAAGGATTTCATGCTTTAGTTAGGTATTTTTAAAAAAAACCTGCAAGTACATAAATTAATGAAAAAAAAGGGGGGACTGTCCTATCCAACTAGCGAATTTATGTAGATTAAATAAAAAACAATATTGTACGCTGCAAAAGTAAATTACTCGTAATTACTCCTCATTCAAATAAAGCGATTGGCATTAAAGCGATTTTTATTATCCCTCAACCCCGGATAACGCATCCTTTTTGAATACTCGTAATTGCAATTGAATAAATTCTCAACACAAATTATAAATACAATAATAATAATGAAAAAACCGCAAAGCCGAAATAAAGTCACAACGAAAATGTTTTATAATGTCAAGTGGTTAAACAAAATTAGGTAAACTGATAACTACGGATTGGTTTGGTGGTGCTAGCAGTAGTGTAGTCATGCATGTGATTGCGTGTTTACATATTTATACTCGTAAATGTGTTAAAATTGGACACAATTTGAATATGCATAGATTCCTACCACAGAAGGCTAAAGCTTATTCATTGAAATTTGTCAATTTAATTTACTTCATTTTGTGGTTTGCGAATTGGGCTAACCATATTTTTACAACAAATGGATTTGTATTTCCACAATAACTAGTGGAAAAGCCAAATATTGACGTTGAGTTGATGTAATTTTTGATTGTATCTGTATTTGCATTTAAAATGTTTATATAGGCGAATTGGAAAGCATTTTTGCGTGCACACAAAGTGGACGAAGAAAATTTGGGGAGTAAGAAAAGAGAGGTACCGACTTACAATGGTCTTAATTATTTGCAAGTTACAAAAGCTAGGAAACAGAGAGCTTGGGGGAGCATTGTATGGGTTAGGATAGAATCATGATGAGATAAAGGGTATATTGATGAGCATTCTAGAGACTGATGTTACTGTTAAACTTTTATAGAAGCTCAGAAGCATTGCCAATTTAATTTTAGTTATTAACTGTGATCCGCAGTTTCGTCGCCTTCCATCCAAAGATGATATTTAGATTCCTGAATATAACCTCCAGTTTGGAAAAAAGACGAAACTAACAAAACAGAAACAAGTTTCGAATACGGAGGGCTCTACTATTCACAAGCCCTGCAAACGAACCAAGGACAATGAACTTCAGATATGTACGTGGAATGTTTGGTTCTTAAATAGGCAGCCGAACAATTAGCGTAGGACCTGGATTGCTGAGAACCTGTTTGGAGTTTTGTAAAAATTGGCCTTATATACGCCCTTCCCTACAGAGGAACAAGACCACGACACCAAAGATGTCCTAGGAAGAAATGGCATCATCGGATGGTTTAGCCCATTCGTCATCATATCCAATAACGGACTCAGATTAATCAGCATCGTGGCCGGGAGAAATAATGTTGTAATTAGCACGTGGTTCCCACATCCCAATATTTACAATCTGACATGAAGAACTCCTAATGAATCAACTTTCAACCAGATTGACCACATTGCGATCGACGCAAGACACTCTTCCAGCATAACGAATGCCCGAACATTGTTGTAGCCATGATACGGTTGCACTCGTAGATATTTCAAACAGGGAAAAGGCAAGCTAGTGCTGTGGGAATTTTCGACGTCAAACAGATACAAACGCAAGATATCGCCAAACCATTTTCGAGTGAGTCGCCGTTTATCTCTTAAGGAGATCTTTGTCTGCAACATGAAGTATCGAAGAAAAGCAGCAAACTTGAGGAAAAAGAAGGAGCATGAGAAGCGCGCGGTCGAGGAAATCGAGAGTCGATTGTCAAGGAATGAGATAGGCTCCGCTATCAATTCAAAGAACAACACCAGCGCTAAATTCAAACGAAGAATAAATCGTGCTTATGGCTGCTTCTTTGGACTAAAAAGGCAATTGACCAGCAAAGCTCTCTCTCGGACGACAAAAGTTAACCTACATAGCAACTCAATCATCCCAGTCCTGCTCTAGTTAGTTTAGTTTTAGTTTTAGACGCATCTTATTTTCTTAATCATTAATTCTTACATACTAACAAAAAATGCTTAAATGCTAGCTTACAATTACTAAACAATCTTATACTAACTTACTGGCCCTACACAGGCACTCTAAGCTACTCTAAATTCTTATATCTATGTCTTTCGACTTCATTTACATTTTATTTATGATATTAATTTTCTATTCTTAAGGCTAAGAAAAACATTGTTAACAAAAACTTAGCATATGAACAAAATTTTGTATTATTTATAAAAACTTAATATCTAACTTAAAATAAACCTTAGTCTACATACACAATACACACATATAAACACATAGACATTATACAAAATAATATACATATATTAGTATATAACTTGTATATACTAATGTATATATATATTTTTCTTAAATGCTAACCTAAACCTTTGTAAGCTGGCCATCCCAAGGTATCTGACTACGTTTCGACAGGCAAGAGGCTGTCCGTGTTGTCCAATGATCGAGAACTTTCGCCAATTTTTTCTGGTATCCCTAGAGGCTCCAGACAACGGCGTCCTAAAGAGAATGGTTTCCGACTTCTGAAAGTTGATTTTAAGCTTCCAGTCATCGCAAAATCGTCTTATCTTATCGAAATCGCGCTGTAAGAGAGTATTAATGACCTCGATTTTTGGACCTGTTCTGTACGCTATCAAGTCGTCTGCGTACGCAATAGTATGGGGAAGTGAACCTATCAAGTCGCTTGTATAAATGTTGAATAGGATTGGCGAATTGACCGCGCCTTGCTGACCACCATTTTTAATTTGAAATATTCCAACAGAAGTCGCATCACCATTTTTCACGATGAACTGTCTGTTGGTTAGCATATTATAAAGAATGTACAAGAGCGGTTTACTGGTCCCCAGACTAGCCAGCTTGTAGAAAAGACCTTCTAACCATACAGTGTCGAAAGCCTTCTACAAGTCAACTAGGCAGGCACCAGTACACTGTTTTTTGGCTTTATTCCATTGAATATCGGACACCAGTTTATGTGTCTTGCCTTAAAACCGAATTGATTATCCGGAACTATATGTTTGTCCTCAACCCACCTAGTCAGAGCTCTATTGATTACTTTTTCGAACACCTTACTGATATTCGGAAGGGGACTTATCGACCGAAGATTCGCCGGATTGGATATATCCTTTCCCTTTTTGGGGATAGGTTGAACCACCGCCGTTTTCCAATGCGCTGGATAATGTGCATTATTCATTGCATTATTAAACAGGGTGGTATAAATGTCCACCGCTTCTAGAGGAAGATGTCGAAACACGATCTCCGGAATTCCATCGGTCCCCACTGATTTCTTACTTCTGATTGTGTCGAAGATCTCATGGAGTTCTTCCTTCGAAATGAGCGGGGGTAGGTCACCTTCTCTGGCAATGACATTATTTGCCATATTTTCATCGCTGAACCGGGTGAAACAAGAGCCCTCGGTTCGCCAGTTCTCTACTTCATTTCGAATATAGAAGTTGTGCACCAAGACGCGATTGTCCAGGTCATAATTAGGGCCAATGATATCATTGGCCTTGTATACTTCCTGGAAAGTCGCCCCTATGGCCTCAACCTTCTCCTGTGGATCCTCGATCACAAAGAAGTCGTCATCATCAGCGGCCTCATTTGTATCAATGCCTGCTATTGTTAGTAACCGTTCGTTGTCTGTTGTCCGGGATATTTTAAGACACTGAAGGTCGTTTTGATTTTTTCTCCGAAATATTTTATTTATTTGCGGAAACATATTCGGGTTGCTGGTGTTTACAGCCCGAACCTTGTTGTTCCAATACAAACTTACAGCAATTCTGTAATTCTCTTTGATTAACATTTGAATATTTTTAATCGACGACTTCAGTGTCCTAATCTCTGGGTCTTGTCTGTCTGTAAACTGTCTGTATAAGTTTTTCAGTCTTGTCAGAAGTCTACTTTTCTGTCGGTGCAGTGCGTCAATAGCAGGAATGCGGAACAGATCTTCGTTAGTCGATTGTTTATACCGCGGTATTCTAGTGTCCAAAGGTTGTTTAATTGTCTTGTCCATTCGTTTTAGGTATTTGTCGATCTCCACGTTTGACAGATTCCTATTGGACGGTGGGTGGAGCGTGTTCGAGGAGAGTGCTCTTGTCAAGGTTGCGGAGAAGCGTGTCCATCGAGTCTTACTGTAGTTGTAAGAGAATCTTTGAACAAACTCCTCCAATTCCGCAATTTCGTTGGGAACTGTAATTTCGGTGCTAAAACCGCAATGGTCGCTGTCATACACGAATGTGCGCAGACAGTTAAGCGTTTGTAAATTTGTACCTGTTTGCGTATACGTTCGTCATACAGTAATAGATCCAAATAAGACCCGCCTCTGGAAAACGACGGGTTATCTGTCGCTTTAAGACCGAGTCTATACATGGCATCGTGCTGACCCCACCAATCGAGTAGTAGGTTCCCTCTAGTATTTGGCAAATTATTTCCCCAATATCTGTGTCTAGCGTTGAAGTCCCCGCCGATTATAAAATAATTCTCCCCCGATTCCAGCCTCAGAAGTCGAAAAAGTGTGTCGAGCTCTGTAATGAATAAGGTGGATTGTGAAGCCCCAGATGCATAAACAGAGGCCAAGTACAGCCGCTTTCCACTGCGGAGCGGGATGTATATGACGACTGCCTCTAACACCCGGAACCTGCGTAACACTCCCTTGTACACTCTGTGGAATTCTATGCCTTCTTTAATGAAGATTGCGACACCGCCTCCACGTTGGGAGTTAGGCCGGTTTCTTCTTTTAACAACATAATTATTGTACTCCAGTTTGTGCTTATCGGTTAGCTTGGTTTCGCTAGCGAAAAGCACATCAGGAGTTTGGTCTTGTAGCAATTTAAACATCGCGGCTCTTCGTTCAATCCTAATCAGTGGACTAACATTCACCGCAAGGACCTTTAAGTCTGTTCCACCATGTGCGTACCCATTACGACATGTGTTGCGTTAGACCCGACAGCAGTGCGTAGATCTGGTTCACCCGCTTGGCCTTTTCTTGCACCTGCTGTTGCAGTTGAGCCATCTGCCCTTGGATTGCGAGCAAGATGGCCAGCATGTTAGGTGCCGCTTCTGTTGTTCTTGGCATTGGCGCCGGAGAAGCAACAGCCGCTTGCTGTGCCGTAGCCCCTCTACCTGACACCATTTGGGCGTAAGAGATTTGGGACGTGACGGCTGGTGTTTGAAGTCTAACAGGTGAACGTTTGACCTCCACCTTCTGCTGCCGAGCCAGTTTTGCTTTTTTAATGTCGGCGAACTTAGGACAACCCCGATAGTTTGCGGTGTGTCCCACGTTCCCACATAACACGCACGAGAGCTGCGTTCTATCGGATGCTCCGTCCCTACCCAGAGCACACTCCTCGGAACTGTGGTTCTTTGCGCACTCCACGCATCGAGGCTGCATTTGAAAGTTCGACGCGGCGTCGATGCGCTGTCATGCGATTTTTTCAACATCGTACTTGAAAGAATAGTGCAAAACTCATGAGCAAACACAAGAGGCACTATCTTTCAAAAGTCCGTCCAACTCCTCGCATAACCCGACGATATTGACATAACCGGGAGAAAGCAGCGTGATGTCAGTGGCGCTTTCGCGAGTATTGAGACGGAAGTGGCGAAAATGGGTTTAGCGGTCAATGAGGGCAAGACCAAGTACATGGTGTCAAGCAAAAAGGACAACCAACACCGACATCTCGGACAGAACGTCACCCTCGACAGACATAACTTTGAGGTAGTTAAGGACTTTGTCTACCTAGGCTCTGCTATAAATACAGACAACGAAACCAGCGCTGAGATCAAGCGAAGAATAACTCTTGCCAACCGCTGTTTCTCTGGGCTAAGAAGGCAATTGAGTAGCATAGCCCTCTCTCGGACAACAAAAGCCACCCTTTAAAAGACCTTAATAATCCCGGTCCTGCTCTATGGCGCAGAGGCATGGACATTATCAAAAATAGATGAGTATGCTCTTAGTTGCTTTAAGAGCAAAATTCTGCGAATGATCTTCGGTCTCGTCTGCATTGCAAACTGTATGTATGTATGTATGTATGTATGGATGTACAGCGACATCGACTTAGCTAGAAGCGAGAAGATCCAGAGATGGCCGGGTCATGTAGAGCAGTTGGACACCAATGCTCCGGTCCGGTCTAAGGAGAGCAAGACCACTACTCATTTGGCTCATGCAAGTGGAAGGGGACATTGGCCAACTAAGCATTCGAAATTTGAGGCAGCTAGCGATAGATCGAGCTGGCTGGCGACGGTTGTTTGCTGAGGCCCAGGTCTAGATTAATTAATTTACAGACTGACTTCGTTGTCAATTCTTTAATAACAATTCAGTGTGTGTCTCAAAAAAAAATGAGATTGAAAATCAAACTTAGCAATACAAGATTTATTTTTGGCTTCTGTACAAAAATTTCAGCAACAATTGTACACGTTATAGATAGACAGGCTTTTCGGCAACCATTTTTGGTTTTAAAACAACCACCTAATGTCGTTTACCAGAATATTCGGCGTAAGAGGTAGTGGTGCACCGCAATCAGTTGGATTGGCGAGGTTTAGTTGCTCCCACGCAATCATATAATAAATGCCATTAAATATTTCTCTCAGCTCGATATTTTGATGCAGCCAGTTGTTTTCCACCACCACGAATTCAGACCACACACAGCTTTAGTGACAAACCAAAAGCTAAATTAATTTGACCGGGAAGTTATGCAGCATCTAGGGTCCTCTAGACCTTGCGCCTTCTGACTACCATCTGTTCGCTCTCTCTAAAACAATTTGGACGGAAAGCAATTCAATGAGATTAAAACGTACCTAGAAAACTTTTTTACCCATAAGCCTGCTAAATTTTACAAAAGGGGCACTATACTTCTTCCAGAACATTCGAAAAAGTAATAGACTTTGATGGATAATATCTGATGGATTAGATATAACCTTTTGTACCAAAAATATGTATTTAACTTTAACAGCTTCGCTGCCAAACATGCACATATGCGGGCTAATCAGAGCACAACGGATGCCAACCACGCGTAGGTGCGGACTGAGTTCGTTCATTTCTCTGCTGTCACTGATCATAACAAATGGAAATTGCGCTGGCACTGCACATCAACATTGTGAAAGTCCGTGCAAAGTTGCGGTTTTTTGTTGTCGTGCTTATTTCTTTAGAATTTTGGTACCATGGAAATGGCATGTGCTGCAGGTTTAGTTAGCAGTTGGCAGTGATCGTTGCAGATTTCTCTGTATTGGAGATCTGTTAAAACATTTTAAGAAGACTTGCAAATTATTGGCAAGCGGTGAGTGCACTTCGAGTTCTAAAAGAAGGAACATTACAAGACTATCTTACTTAGTAGACAGTGGCATCGAAGATACGTTATCCGATAGTGGTAGTGATGATGATTTTGTGCCGTCTTCATCAGAGAGTGATGATTCTGAATATCAGTTGATAATTAGTGAGGAGGTACCACCCGCACCAGCCTTGCATTCTTCTGCCGGACAACCTGAAGTTTCACGTAAATTATCAACAAACGAATCATCAGCAGGAGGATCTATATCCTCGTGGACTACTTCGTGCGAGATCCAGGGAATTCCATTTACCAATTCTATGGATTTCCTTTTTTTTGAGGAACAATTTCTGATAATGATTTGCGCAAAAAATGATCGTACAAGCTAGAAGACTAGTTTTGCAGCATGGGGTGGCCCCACGATCCAGGCTCAGTGCATGGATGGAATTGACAACTCCTGAACTATCGATTTTTTCGGATTGCTGTTTCATTCGGGTACAATTGAAATTAATCGACTTCAGGATTATTGGAAGACAGACAGGCTGTTTTCTATACCTGCTGTCGGTGAAATTGCTCATAGTGCGATGTCTACATTTCAGTGGGGAGGAGTAGGACAGTAACGACGCTTTATACAAAATTGGGAGTGTAAGAGAGTTGTCCTTGGACGAGAGCATGATATCGTGGAGAGATCGGTAGAATTTTCACCCTTTCGGCGGGCAATGCCAAACTCCCGAAAGAAAAATTGCCTACGAAAAAGCTTCTAAGGAGTGCCGTCCGGACTCGGCAATAAACCGTCGACTCCGCTCAGATGTGACAAAAATGACAACATGAGCAACACAAATGAGTGTCGAGAAGCTAGGCCATGGCCCATACCGGGCTGCCAGCGCCACAGTGTTTTTGTTTTTTTATAAGCTACAAACGTCACAAGTACGGCATCAAGTTGTACATGCTTACTAAACCCGATGGCCTAGTTCTGAAGTTTCGTGTATATGCAGGCAGTAAGGACAGCGAAGTATCAGGAAAGGGGCATGCTGGAAAAGTTCTTCTGCAACTGCTAGAGGAGAAGCTTTATCATGGTCATGCTGACAAATACATGGACAAATTTTATAATAACTTCGGTTTGGCGAAACAGCTCCCAGACAAAAAAAAACCTACTGTACCGGTACACTGCGCAAAGATTTGAAAAAAAACCGAAAAAAGTGACTCTGAAAACACTAAAGAAAGGCGAAAATGAATAAAGGTTCCGCGGTGGTGTTCACATCGGTAAATGGAAGGATTGCCGTCCTGTAACTTATATTGCCACAGAGTTTGAGGACAACGGGACAAAGCCCGAAGCCATCGCCAAATATAACGAGTTTATGTCAGAAGTTGACAGACAAGACCAGCTTCTTGCATTTTACTCATGTGAGAGGAAAACTCTTCGTTGGTACCTCAAACTTGGCATTCACATTTTTTAACTTCTAATGATAAATTCATACAAAATGTATAAAAAGTATTCTGGCCAACTCAAAATATCCCAGTTTATCTGTGAGAAATTTGTGACAACTTGGACTGTGGAACTTGCGACAGTAAACCTGGATTGTGTGTTGAATGCTTTGACGAGTTGGTACCATTAGTCCTTGTGAATTTCAAATTTGTTTACTTTTCGTTATTTATTAATTTATTTTTTTGTTTCATAATTATTATTATTTTTTAGCGCATCCATTTTCTTGTTCCGATTTGAGTTTTCTTTTTTTTTGTTAAATTGATACATCTGTTGTTGATATTCCCTCTAAATCTTAGCATCATAGCTTGACATTCGCAAAAGTTATGTATCGAAGAGTACATCTATCTCTGTGTTTGTTGGCGATTTTTTTACAATTTTACAAATGAATTTCAATTTGCAACAACGAACTTGTATTAAATTTTACGTAACAAACTGATTTAACTGTGTGCGAATGGTGGAAATGTTGGAAAAGTGTTTCGGCAACGATTTTCTAAAGAAAACGGTCATTTACCAGTGGCACGAGCGGTTCAAAAGTGGTCGTGAGTCAATCGAAGATGATGAACGCAGTGGCAGACCATCGACATCGAAAACCGACGAAAACATTGATGAAGTAAAAGAAATGTTGGTCAATAACCGCAAATTAACCATCAGAGAGAAAGCGGAGGACTTGAACATTGCCTACGGATCCGTCCAAAACGGTGTTGATGCCAAAAGACCTCAATTTCATGCAAAAAAAAAACCGTGTTGACGTCGCAAATGAGATGATTTACGAGGCTGAATCCGATCTCACATTCATCAAAAGGATCAATACTGGAGATGAGACGTGGGTTTATAGTAGCACACACAATCCAGACATCAGACAATTGAATGGCGTTCACCAAATGAGCCGAGACCAAAAAAATCACGTCGTTTTCAGTCAGAAAAGAAGGCAATGCTCACGGTTTTCATGGATTACAACGGTGTAGTGCATCATAAATTTTTGCCAGAAGACCAGATAGTAAACAAAAAGTATTATTTGGGCGTTATGAGATGTTTTCGTGAAGCAATTCGCCGAAAGAGACCAGAATTGTGGGCAGAAAACTCGTGGATTTTGCACCTTGATAACGCACCGTGGCACAGTGTCATCATTATTCGTCATTTTCTGTCGAAAAATGCAACAAGTACCATCCAGCGGCCACTGAATTCACTGAATTATTTGGCTCCCTTTGACTTCTTTCTGTTCAATCGAGTTAAAAACCCACTACAGGGAACGCGTTTCAGCCGAGAGGACGTAATGGAAAAATCGCAGGAAGCACTGATGGACATACCGAAAACCGAATATAAAAAAATGTTTCGAGGATTGGATCAAGCGCTGGCATAAGTGTATTGCAGTCAATGGGGATTACTTTGAAGGGGATAATATATAGGTAGATTTAGATTAATAAACTTGTGTTTTGAATTTTCTGAATAAATTTTTGATCAAGGTTGTATTCTGGTGGGAGCGGAGCTGTTAACCCTAAGAACAGCACAAACTTAATGAATAACCTAATAAACTAGAGAATTTTAAATGTCAACTGTTTATATTTGGGCAGTTTTTATCTATTGTTGAATTAGGTTAATGGATTGGAGTGGCACGAATTGCTTCCAGTCAATACTAGCAGCTGATAGAAACAGAAGTTAAACTACATGCGCGGCCGGTTAAATCCCATCAGCCTTCTATAGTATTTCAAGGCTGCTAAAATCCATATATTACACCATAACCTTTAAACAAGCCCATGATTTTGCTTCTGTAGCGGATTATAATTCTAAAGCTCAAAACTTAAGGATTTCGATCGATATACCGAATACCGGATACTGGTAGTACCGCCAATGATAACGATGAAGCGTCGTTTAACTCGATATGTATCTATCCGTCTACTCATCACCACTTTAAAAGCATTTCTGGCTTTGAATGCTTAGAAAAATCAGTCTATCTATGATAACCATTGCTTTAGAACTTTGGAAAAATGTGTAACGACTTTTTTACTGTTCCTCCTGTAGTCATTCACAATCTTCAAAAAAAGTAAAAATAAATAGCAAATCTATACGGAAGCTGCTGCTATAAACATAAATTACATCCTCTCGTCATTTAATATTTTTATTAATCGTTTCGGATCGATTGGATTTTGTGGTTTTTTTTAGTAAAACATAAAAAAGTCCACCTAACAGCGTTCTTATTCCAATTATAATCTACATCCCCTCTCCACCTCTTCCTTATTAAATTATTCACCATCCGTCATCACAGACTGAAATCCATTGGATACATATGCCTCCACACAGCTACAAGCTCCTTACTCGTTGGATGCGTCCCATTATTTTTACATCAAATATCATGTCATTTGGTCGTGGAAGCAGCTTCAAGTCGTCTGTCATTTTGGAAACACTTGTGCGCTGCCATAACCAAAAACGGAAAACCCATCAACCAGGATCTGGCAAGCAGTGCACTTGTGTAACGATTATAGGAAAACTTCAGAGCTGCTATTTATCTCGTTTATCCATCTTGAGTTGGATTGCCTCACGAACGACGTGATGATGATCATATACTCGTCGTAATATTCATCCTTCTGCACTGAGTATATGTACAGGCAACCCTCCCCCAGTAGGTGGTCCTGGGGACTTGTAAAATATCCGTAAACATGTCTCATCAACATAACCGAAATTCGCCATGTCTGCTTCTTAAAAAGGTTGTAGCAATGTTGGGACATATACCCGTATTTACACATTAATACTCGTATGTACTCTCATGAACACACTCGTTAAAAAGGATATTGGCAGTGCAGCCATAGGAGCCGGATTCAAAATAACTTATGAGATAGCCATTGATTTCCTAATTAGAAGGTAGGATTCAGAAGTGATGATAGAGGAAAAAGGGATTTGGATTTGGACAGTTGAGGACTGTTGCATTTTCTCGATATAATTTAGCTTATGATGGCATTATTCCTTGTAACGTCTCAAGCTAATTTGATAAACAGACTCACTTGACGTCTACCTAATAACAACGTTTATCCGTATGTAGTGAACAAATGTGTGCAATGAGAATAAGGCCCGTTTGCTGATACGAAACATAAATCTAATACAAGACTAAGTATAAAATAAGTTCTATGTGACACTTAAATTTACAGTCCGTTTGATAAGATCGTATACGGCAAAAAATAAAGAAGAACTTATAATAATAAAAAAATCAATTGTACTGGTTTATTTTGTTTATTTACTTCAATGCTTTTCAATTAATATGTTGTCCATTCTCCTCCTTATCAATAATTGCTTGGAGTCTTCGAGGCATGCTTTCTACTAATCTTATAGCATAATCTTGAGACAAAGATCTTTATAAAACCCGTATTTTTCGTGATAATTGTTTGACCGTCGAGATCTTCTTTCCTTGGAGCTTTAGCTTCATGAATGTCCAAACATTTTCAATGGGACTTGCATCCAGCGACTGTGATGGCCAATCTAAAACATCGAGGTCATTTTCTTGTTTCCGCGCACTGCACAACCGACTGCGATGTTTCGGGGCATTATCTTCTTGCAGTAACCGATTCTCATTCCTTCTTTTAAGCCACCTTTGGCCAGATGGTAATAAAGCCTTCTTATAAATTTTGACCATGTTGGGTGCGTTTAAGTTATTTGTAAACATGAACAAATTGCCAAATCCTTATTTTGAGACGCATTCCCAAACGTGCACCTTTGCCGGGTGTTTGACGGTCCGCTGGATTAATTTATTGGATTGTGTACACCCGGTATGAGTGATAGGAGACCATGCCCAAAACTAAGCTTCATTCGAAAAAATAACGTTGTTCCAATCTCTGTCCAAATTCTCCTTGGTCCAACTGAGTCGTTTTTCTACGTGTTTTTTTGACAGTAGTGGTTTCTTTATTGTGCTTCGAAATTTTACATTATTGGCTAGTAAACGTCTTCGTATCGTATCACAACACACATTTAGACCCCTTTTACGTAAAATCCCTTGTCCTCCACGTAACGATAGAAGAGGTTTTTCTTCAAACACCCGTAGAATCATTTTGTCCGGCTTTTTTGTTGTTTTTGGCGTAGACCCATGATCCAGCAAATCATTCATATTTTTAACTGGGGAATAACGGTGCACCCACTTGCTAACAAATGCTTTTGACTTTTTCATGTATTTAGCAGCTGCTCCGTATGACATTTTCGGTCTTTTTTGATAATACTGCTTCATAACGTGATGCAAACGCGACACTCATTTTAAAATACTTCCGTGTCTGATAAAAATTGAACACTCTTTAAATTTTGTTATTCCACTTCCAAACCGGTTTTCATAAACGAGTTTTGCCGTATAGGCGTATGCGATCTTATCAAACGGACTGTTTGTTAGTTTGACGAAAAAAATTTATGTCGAGCATAGCAAGCGCGCACTTTGAAATAAGAACTAAAATCAAGTTGGTTAGTTCAAATGTCAAAAATTGGTTTGCTTTTGTGAGACGTGTTTATTTATTTATCGTTATAGCTTCAAATGTTGCGAAAAACTTCTCCATCCGTACCACCTTGATGAATAACAATAATTACCGGGAGACTGCCTTTTTACCTGTGTACCGTAAATAGCTCCAATTACTTACTTTACAGTGTGGGGTGGACCTGTGCCTGACTCAACAAGCGTCCCCAGCCAGCTTGATCTTGTGCCAGCTGCCTCCAGTTTTGCAGCCACTAACATCACGCTGCTTTCTTCGAATTATGTCACCATCGTCGGCGTATGTGAGTAATTGAAAGATTATGCCTCTTGTGTTTGCGCGTGAGTTTTGCACTATTCTTTCAATTAAAATGCGTTTTTTTTAGCTGCATGAGAAGTTTCGATGGTTGCTGTCTGTGGTTTGACAACTGTCAATGTCAAACTGTTGACACTCCTTTTCAGTGAGGTTTGACAATTTATCATGAATCGTTTAGCGCCAGTAAAAGGCTTCTAAATTGTGGAAATTTGCTTTGAAAAAAATCTGATGGTGAAGTTCATAGAGCAAATCGTCAATTTTACGGTCAACATAATCGGCATAGTGAACAAGCAATCCATGCAGTTTTTGATCGCTATAGGACTAATTTTACTCTTCTTTATTCAAAACCATCAACAAAGCAAAGAAATGTGCGCACCAAAGAGAATATCGCTGCTGAAGCACGAAGTGTTAAAGAAATGCCGAAATGTTGATTCATCGCCGTTCTTAACCTGTTAGCCTTTATCGAGCCATGCTGACTGATTTTTTGTTTCCAAAAATTAGTCAGCTAAACATCGGCGACATTTGGTTCCAACAAGACGGCGCAACTTGCCATACAGCGCGCTTAACCATCAATTTATTGCAAAATCAATTTGGAGTTAACTTTATATCCAGAAGTGGTCCTGTTAACTGGCCCCCTCGTTCGTGCGACATAACGCCTCTCGATTACTTTTTATGGGACTATTTTAAGTCATTGGTTAATGCCAACAAACCAGCAATAGCATTTCTGGCACTAGAAGCCAATGTTCACGCCACCATTGACACACATACGGAGAGATTTATTGGAAAAAGTAGTGGGAGATTGGACTGATCGAATGGACCATGTAACTCGTAGCCGCGGAGGGCATATGCCGGAAATCATATTTAAAAAATAAATGCCATGAAATTATCTACCAGATTCTAATAATAAAAAATTATCTTGAATTATTATTTAAAGTTCTCAAGCTCTTAAGAAAAGACCTTTTATGATGTTGAAGAAAACGCATGACAGCGCATCGCTTTCTCTAAATCCTTTTTTGACATCAAAGGTCACGGAGATGTGTTTATCGACCTCGATAGAACAGCGTGGATTCTTCATCATAATCCAGCACAGTTTACGAGTCTCCAAATCCTCAGCGCCTCTACTACGTATTCCCTTGTTGGTCTCTATAGGCTAGTGTCCGTGGAATGTTTTTTTTATTTTTTGGTAAAACTTCCGATGGCAACGATTAGTATAAGGCCTCGTAGAAGTAGTACCTTCCGACAGGTGCTGGTTCTTTAAATGACGAGAATGAGCATTTGCAGCCGAACATCTTGCAGCTCTGCTAATAAGTCCTACTTCACGCCTCCTCGTGGCGCCATCTGGGAATCTCACTAGAGATTGCGAAGTGAAGGGGGCAAATTGCGAGTTTGCTGCGCCATAAACCAAGATTAGTGTCGGAAAAACAAAACAAGACCTTATCCGGGCTACTCCGACAAATTTGGAGCTCAGGCCGGTAAGGTTTTCGAGGACTTAGTCAGGGTCTTGGCAAAGAGATGGTGGCGGACGAGCCTTATATGGGCAAACGGCAGCGCTCACATCCCGGAACTAGTTACTGGCTTCGGTGTAACCGACGCCTCGCCCTAGGGGCATTATAAATGGAACTGGTCCTCCAGTTGGTTGGGGGTTGGGTGCCGCCGGGGTAACTGCAAGCCTTGGATATGGACGGATCTACTGTTGACAACCCACGCAAACGATTTAAGGACAATGAGCTTCGGATATGCACGTGGACTGTTAGATCCCTTAATAGACCACGTGCAGCCGAGCAACTAGCGGTGGCCCTAGACTGCTGCAAAGCAGACATAACCGCCATTCAAGAAATGCGATGGGATGGGCCGGACAAAAAGAAGATGAAGAACTGCAATATCTACTACGGCAATTGCTATTGCATACGCGGCCTTAAAATCGATGAATAGGTGGTGTGTATCGATCTCAAGCTCATGGGTCTTCTCCAAGATCTGCCGTAGTGTGAATATCTGGTCGATGGTGGACTTTCCTGGCCTGAAGCCACACTGATATGGACCTGTCAGGTTGTTGACGAAGGGCTTCAGGCGTTCACACAATACGACAGATAAGATCTTATATGGGGCGTTAAGGAAACTGATGCCTCTATAGTTGGCGCTGTTCAGAGGGTTACCTTTCTTGAAAATCAAACAAACAATGCTGAGGTTCCATTCATTGGGCATACTTTCGTCCGACCATATTTTACAGATGAGTTGGTACATGCTCCTTACCAAGTCATCGCCTGCCGCCTTGAAGAGCTTAGCAGTCAGGCTATCCGCTCCAGCAGCTCTGTTGGACTTCGATATAGTTATCTTCACCTCATCCAAGTTGGATTGACGGAATTGTTGGTCTTCATCGTCCAAGTTGAAAGGTTGATTCTGCCAGACAGCGGTATTTGGTCCGTTATCGCCGTTATACAGTCTGCTGAATTGGTCCTTCCAAATCCTCAGCATCGACTGCGATTCTACTACGATGTTCCCTTGTTCATCTCTACAGGCTTCGGTTCGGGGTTTGTTTCCGCGGCATGTTGTTTTTACCTTTTGGTAAAACTTCCGAACCTCATTCCTGGAGTAGCATCTCTCAATTTCCTCGATCGCGCGCTTCTCATGCTCTTTCTTCTTCCTCCTGAGAAGCCGGTGCTCGTCTCTCCTCTTCCGCTCATAGAGCTCATGAGCAGCTCTGGTCTTTCTAAGCAGCGCCGTGTTATATGCATCTTGCTTAGCTGCATGTGCTTGCCGGCATTCATCATCGAACCAGGGGTTTCGTTGTGGTGGACGAGTGAAACCCAGCACATCAGAAGCGGCATCTCTGATGGCGTTTTGGCAGTATTTCCAATGGTCTTCGATGCTTGATGCTGGCGGCATTGAACCTTTTAAGAGATTAAAAGACACTCGATTGGAAAAGGACTTGGCGATCTCTTGCGATTGTAGTCGTCTGACGTCGAATTTTCTCACAGCATTAGTTTGTCTTGGCGTAGTTTGGGATATCCGCAACCGTACCTTGGCTGCAAGAAGGTAATGGTCCGAGTTGATGTTGGCTCCTCGGAACGTACGGACATCCATAATGCTGGAGGAGTGTTTTACGTCCATCGCAATGTGGACAATCGGGTTGACGGTTGATTGATCAGTTCAGTTCAGTCTCCTTATGAATATCGGGGTTGAAGAACAGCATGCTAGCTATAATAACGTTTCGTCCCGCCGCAAAGTCGATTAGCCTTCATTCGCCGTTCCGTTTTTAGTGCTGCTGTTTTTGGTCTCCTAGTCAGTACCCGTACTCAAAAGTTTCGCAAGTCGAGCTGTCGTGGACATCGACCAATACGCGATGATTACCACTTTGAGGCAAAATAAGCATATTTAATGTGCAGAAACGGTTTCAACACTGGGTGCCGCCAGGTCGACACCTCTCAGCGCCTTCCCCATTTCTGCAACTCATAACTACGTTACCCTTAAGAAAAATAAGCAGGCCACTGCTGTGGCCACAAGATATTTGAAATTGCGAAATTATTCCATCACCAAAGTTTCACTCATGGAACCATACTTTGACGGACTGTGTCCATTTTGGCGCTACCACAATTCTGAATTGCTCTCCATCTCAATCACTGTCCAGTATTTAATGCCATCCACTTAAACCACAACTTCTTCGTCGTTTTCGAAAAGTATGTGTCAGAGATCATTGTTAAGGTTACTTAACATCATACTGTGCACCTAACTGGCTGCATGTGATGCTCCAAAATTTGTTTCCGATTTTGGGTCCCCCTAACCTGTTTATTCACGTTACCATTCTTAAGCCTTATTGGTCATTATGAGGTTGTGAATGAGCTTGTTGTTCTCCCAGAACAATTCTGAAAAACACTTGAACCTGCATTTCATAATAAAAAAGTTGTAACTTCCGATAAAATCTTGCAAAAGCTGTTGACTTGTGGAATTTTCGGGGTTTTTCTAATGCATTCTCGTGCCCAGACAGTGTTTACCTGATTTCGAACCAGACGAGTTCTTCCATCCCTCAGAAGATCACAGACGGCCCCTTGTTGCTAAAAACTCCGAACCAATTTATGAATTGTAAGAGCACTAGGCACATTTCGAACCATGTCAATTTGAGCGAGATGGGTTTTGTTTTTATTTTAGCAAAAAGCAAACTTCAACAACACCTCTCGTATATAAAATAGTTTGCGCAATGTTACGGTACCAATTTTTTCATCCCCAACATATGTATATGCTAAACCTAACAACTTAACTTATCAATCATAGAAAGATTATAGAAAATATTTCCTAAGACCGCTACACTTGCTTATGTGATGCCTTTGATGCCAATGTCAAGCATCACGTAGGACAAATACTGTCCTTCCTTGTTCTGTTGCTTCTTTAAGTATCAGTGTTCCACCGAATTTTCCAGTTGCATTCCGGCCTTCCACCTTTCTGACTTACTGCTTGCCCTTGCTCGCCAATTGGGAGATAAGGCACTTCGCACACTAAAAGATTTTGTACCGGTTTGTCAGAACTGTAGTAAAGCTACTAGGTCTTCTATGTTCCGAGTGAAGGTAGTTACTCTACGAGCCGGGGAATCCCTCAGTTCGGTAGTGTCAAGTGGTTCCCTGAAGAAAGTATTCCGTCTGATTTCGCTGAGGGCTGGACAGTTATATAAAATGTGTTCAATCCTGTTTTTTGATAACCTGTAAGGTACAGTACTAAGTTTCTGATATAGTGCTGACTAAGATTAAGACATCTTTTGACATTTTTGTTGAAGGGCAAGATAACTCGTTTGGCTTATCATAGACCTAGAGTTTCCTCCCAATATGAGATGCATTTAGAGTGCTCCCAGATATTTATACCTAGATTGACTGTCATTTTAGGGGTGCAACAAAAGCGTTCCGATCTGTTAAACGCAGTGTCTGAGCCCTTTCTGGCCAATTCGTCTGCCTTTTTATTACCATCAATGCCACATGCCCAGGAACCCCCCGTAGATTGGTTTTGGTAGTTGAGCTAAGCTTTTGGAAAGTTTTGAAGCAGTACATGACGGATTTTGAGTCAAAGATGTGCGAGCTAAGGGCATTTATAGCTACTTGACCATCCGTCAATATATGGATGTTTGCGCCTTTAATACCGGAGTTCTGGATGAGGTTGATGCATTCTTGAATGGAGTGTAATACAGTTTGGAATACATTAGGACTCTTTCCCATTTGGTCTGTGTATACCAGCTTCCACTCCCGTTTCCATTTTAGAATCCCGAATCTCCGTGGAGAATTTTTTGTCGAAGCATAAAATCTTTTGAAGGCGGTCTGTAACTGCGCAGATCATACCTAATTGTGCTATTTCGGATAGTAGGATCATTAGATCCTAAGTGTACAGGTCGGAGGGAAAAGCTGCATATCGGCACTCCGTGAAGATGCCAGTATTAGACTCCTACTTACTTAACATTGTCCCCGTCTTCGGCCCAGAGTACCGCCGCCGTAAGGCATAACATCGCAGTTATGCGATTGATTAGAAATCAGGGCTAGTTACTCGAGTTTTCTTACTGCATCATGTTGTTAGCCCGACAACGGTCTCCTGTGCGTCTGATCCACGTGGGTGTGCTGCGAATTTGGGGTAAATTTGCGTGCGCGTAGCTGTGATTTTTATTCGTGTATGAGTTTGTGTTTGTCATTATTTGCGTGTGATCGCGATACTGCGAAATTCTTGAACGGAAGCATTTGTTATAAACGTTCAGTTAGTCAAATTAAAAGTATTTTTGATGTCTAGTGTGGCTACTGCACAATACTCCTTTGTTCTTTGCATATATCGTATCACTTGCTATTTTCGCCACTGGTTTAATTGCGTCTATAATGAAGCAAAGTTTTCGGAACCCAATCTGGTATATTCTGTCAGTGCACTGCTCTTTTCCACTATTGTCATCAGACTAATATAAATGAAGTTTTCAATGATTTTCCTTATGGTATTCAGAATGCAAATGGGTCAATAGGACGCTGACACTCTTGGAGGTTTATTAACTTTGGCCGGAAGAACTAGTTGCTGTAGTTTCCAGTAATCTGGGAATGTCCTCTCCTTCTTCTTCTTCATTTGAGAAGATGTCCGCTCTCGATGTAATTACTCGTTTACGGGCTCTGTTTGAAATTCCATTCGGAGTTTCCTGTCGCCAATCTTTTTGCATGCCAGCAGCATTTCATCTTCTGTAATGGGTGGAAACAGTGTCTTAACAACATTTCCAAGCATTGCTGGGTATGTTAGTTGAGGTGCTCTATGTCCTTTGACCTTGGTCGTGACAAACCTGTAGGCGGTTCTCCAAGGGTTTAGGCTTCGTTCAGCAAATTAGATCATGTAGCAAGGTTGGACATCTGTCAAAACAATTAACCTCGAAGTATAAGCTGTTTTGTATCAGCATCACATAATTTTTTCCGTACGAAAATGTCCAGTTTTGAGCCAAATAAACGTCATTTGCGGGAGGTTTTAATTTACTGCAGTTGATAAACGAATATAGATAGGTTGGTTCAAATATTCATGGAGAAAAACTCATGTTGGGTATTTGGTTGGTTCAGCTTGGTGTCCTGGGGCTCTCTACCGAACAAAATTGATGTGATTCAGCCGAGCACTCAAGGAAAAACGCGTCCACTACTGATCCAGATACGGCACTGGTCCCAACCTACTTGAAAACACTCAAGTGAGAACTCCTACCCCACCCGCCGTATTCACCAGATACTGCCGAGAGTTTCTTGTCTTCAGGAAGAGACGTCATTTGTCAGCCGTCTAATTTTTTAAAAGAATTTTCGGTTAAAAACCAATCTCCTGTCCTTACGTCCGTTCATTGCTTTACGTAGAGGCATCCGGATTCGGACATTGCCTGCAAAAATATTGTTATCTGTTTCTCTGTCCATTACTTTCAGTGTTTCAGAATGTAAAAGCACAAATGCCAAACTGTTTAAAATTTCCCACATCTAACGGTCCAGTAACTATTATTTGTTCATAACATAACCCAAGATAATGCTATTTCAGAATCTTTCACTAACAATGGAGTCTTAGACCAGTAACACTCGGCCGAAATTATGAAATTTAATTAAGAAACAAGAGCCACAAACTCGTCAGTTATTAAGGACTTGTAGAATACTCTACAAGAATGTCTTTCAAACGATGACTCTACCATTCCGATCCAATCCTGAAACAGCACAACTCTCGGCAAAGAGATCTCGGCCAGAATGTCTACGTAAATGCTTGTAAATTGAACGTGCAGAAATCCTCTTCCCAATCAAGAAAATATTTCCAACAACAGCAAGTCACATAACATTCGAAAATCCAGTACTCGTACTCGACAACCGCACCCCGACTATGAGTCGTCATTTTCATTTTTGGCATGAAAGTTGAAACTTACAGACATATGCTCTCACTAACTACGAATAGATGAACGGATAAGATACTGTTTTTCATTTGAACAATGAATTGTTCTACCAACAATGCCGTACATGGACTCCAGAAATATGCTGCATGTGTTGTCAAGAGCAGATGTAAATATTCTCACAGATTTAATTAAGTTAAAAGGGAATGCAGGTCCTTTTTATCTGCACTGACAAAGTGAAGGGGAATTTTGATACTGGACTTACCAGAGAGCTGATTATGTCAGGATTTTAGGGACCGACATCACCTAATGGAGTAATTGTGAAGGTTATTACATTCTATTGCTTCGTCAGAAAAGCAATGGAAATCAGTGTTACCATGTAAACAAAGGCTTAAGCCTGTCGTATTGAATGGAATATTTGATTCATGGGAAAGATTTATTTTGCAATACATTGCCACGCATCAAAGATTATGAGTGAGGTACAAAACTACCATATACAACAAGTCGAAATCCTTTGACAGTTGGAATCTAAATCTACCAACAAGCAGCTTTGAATATCAAGATTCATCAGCTAATGACATGTAGGTGGCAGGGTGCAGTTTCTTTAACTCCGAGTATTCAATCTACCTATACTCATGCGGTTCTCAAAAACATTCAATCAATTCAAAGTAGCTACGATAAAAATAGCTGTCAAACACAAACTAACTGACGCAGCAAGTTTAAATTTTGACAGGAGTCAACTGACAGATGCCTGTTGACAGGAGCAGTGTTGCTGTTTTAGTAAAGAGGTCAGAAATTCAAAAAGTCACGGACTTATTGACCCGCCCTCGTATAAGCAGTTGAGGTGTTGTGTCAAGTATCATTTTAAGTCAGCTGTATCTTGTCTGCACAAGCAGAAGGTATCGCGCCCACTTTTTTGAAACTTGCGGTGTGTTTGGTCGACCAGATACTGACGTGAGTGTCACACCTACTTTAAATAGTCTGAACATAAGCATTCTCTATGCCGTTGAATTTTTTCCGAAATCTCTCCTTGCGAGCATACATATTCCAGTTTTCGATGTCAAGGTTCTAGGAATGAAGATGAACCGGCACATCTTGCGTTACCCTAACTTGATCTGGAGGCCTGAATGCCTCGAAAGTCTTATTTCTTTTATCATAGATTTACAAAATCATAGAAGAGTCTACGGCGTGAAGGACTTCACTCTGGGAGCTCCGTTCGGATTTTGTTGTCTACTCAAAGTCGTATCAATAAGGTTGCTGACGAAAGGATTTTGACGCTCTCACAGAGCAGCGTATAGGAACTAATGGTCATGTTAACGATACTCTGCTCACTCTAAGCACTGAATACTTTAATGTTTCGTTGTTTATATATTAAGACTCGTTTTCGGGCTTTGTAACGGCTTTCTTAATTAAGGTATTCCTGTTTATTTAGGGAGATGAGCACCGAGACAACTCCTGACGTTTATCAGACCTATTGACGGTTAAAGTAATCCCAGTAAATTGGTCTACATATCTCCCAAATATGGTAATGACTGGCCTTAGACAGAGCTTGAAAGCATTTAAGACATTAATGACTTGTCACTGTGAAGGTGTTTTCTATTTTATTTAAGGGATCGTAGTCTTCCCAAATCATCAAAGATTCAGTGCTCTGGAGATCGCATGAGTCCCGGTGCCCAATCGAGTGTTTGGTTTGGTTGTTAAGTGTGAACAGAACTGCTAAGAAAGAGTGCTTAATTTCTGATCTGGCACTTATACAAGTTTTGGATATAGAGGTTGATTCTTCTGGAATTACTTTTATGGAAAGACTTTGCGCGGCACAGTGTCTACAAATTATTCAGATATATAACGAAAATAAGAGTTCTCAAGAAATGTATTTCGTGCGCTTGGATAAGGTTATGGTCCTCATATGCCCGATCGAACGCCTGATTCGCCACACCATCAAAAAATTTAAAATCCAATTTCCATTGTTCGATAATACGGATTCAAATACACGGCACCTAACACGTAGTAAAGAAATTATAGCGGATGTAGCGAAGTGTGTATGTGATGACCCTATTTTTTGCGTAGGAAGGTGGAAACCTTGCATAGGCACCAATGATCCGACGTCCATTGGTGGTGTCAGACTCTTACTGACTAAAACCACCTCTCGGAGTATCTTTTCGTTTATTCCCCCGCGGAACTACCGGTGCTTAGCGAATTCGCGTTCCGTTGCTGTTCTAAATTCCTTAGATCGCACATTATTCGTACTGCTGCATGGTTCACAGCAGCCCAAAGATCTTCAGATTTCAATATATATTGAACTACAGTGCACATTATCTGTACCCAGATTTAATTCCCTCCATGTGCGTCTTTTTATTCGCGACGTCAGACCTTATTTGTTCCCCGTACAGCTGTATGGAGGCTACAACTCTTGCAAGCATAAATCGTTTGCCTTGCTTGGGGCCGCCGACATTCGACATGAGTCTCGAAAGAGCGCCTATCGCTTTCGACGATTTCTCGCAAGCGTATGCGTATTTTATAAATGGGCTGGAAATAAGCGTGTGCTCTCGGACTTGTATCGTTATCGTTTCTAGCAGCCTTCTACTCGTAATGAGAACGGATTCCGTTTTATGTTCCACGTGGTCTAAACTCATATCGCGTGGCCAGTTTTTTATCAGTGCTATTGCTTCGTTGCACTACAACTCGATTTGTTCAAGTCTTTTCGCCAATATCGTCTGCGAAAACTATAGTTGAGGCTTCCCTGGGGACCTACCGGGAGTCGTGGAATGTCGTCATACATCACGTTCCACAGTAAGGGACCTAACACAGATCCTTGGAGTACGCCCCCTGTAATTTTATGTTGTTTCGTCCCGTCGTCGAAGTTGTAAAGGAGCAACCTTCTGATCAATCTTAATATGTACTTCGATACATTTAATCTTTCGAGGCATTGTAAAATACGCGACCAGTTCACCGAGTTAAAAGTTTTACGTCAAGTGTAACCACGGTGCAGTACTTTTTACTGCCTCCTTTCCATCGTCTAGCTTCTAGGGCTGAATGGCCTTTGTCTTTCACGACTTTAATTGCGTCGATTGTCGATCGGCCATTTCTAAAGCTACTGATATTCCGAGAGTCCATCACATTCTGGACATACAACACTAGAAGGACGCTGTGTTGAGATCTTCGCTGCGGAAAACAACTTGACCCAGCTTGTAAATGAGCCCACGCGAATCCCAGACGTTGATAGTCGTACCGTTAATACCCTGGACTTATTTCTAATTTCTCACCCTGATAAGTACACTGTTGATGTGCTCTCATCTATAGGCTCGTCGGACTATTGTGTCATATCAGCTAAACATTGACCACACAGTTTGAGAAAAAATTTCTATAGGAACAGTGTGACAATACGATTTTTTCGGTCCTGTAAGACCAACCCGACAGAGGAAAACCGGTAAAAATGTAAACGAGCTAGAAATGACAAGAAAGGTAAAAAATACTGCAATGTCCCAAAGTCGCTGGTCAAAAACATTAGAAATTCTGCCTCATCTTCCATCCCAACGCTCATTTACAGTGACATTCGAGCTGCCAGCTCTTCGGACAAAGCCAATCTGCTTGCTGCACACTTTGCGGCCAACTCAACACTCCCAGACTGCTGTGCTATGTCTTCGCCTACACTTGAGTGCATTGATTCTTCAATGGGATCAATACACTTTCGCACTCTTGTAGTAGCAAGGGTACTTAAAGATCTTAAGATTCACAGATCCGCTGGTCCAGATGGTATACTTCCCCTTCTTCTGAAGAGGTGTTCTTCAACGTTGGCAGATCCACTGCGTAAGCTTTTTCATCAATCCTGCTCTTTAGGACTATTTCCGACCGGATGGAAAACAGCATTTGTGCAACCCGTCCCTAAAAAGGCGAATGTTATTTTCTTTCCTCTTACAGACCCATTGCCCTTAGGTCCCTTCTTTCCAAGGTCATGAGAACGCTGGTAAACCGTCAGCTCATGAAATATCTCGAAACTGGCAGCGCGGTTGTCGTAGCAACAGGTCCACTGGTGATTTGATGGCATGTCTCACCGAGAAGTGGAACCAAAGTTTACATCAATCTGGCGAAAGCAAGATAGTTGCACTTGATTTTTCTAATGCATTTGACAGAGTTTGGCATCAGGCTCTTTTGTTAAAAAATGCGTGCATTTGGGATCGATGACTCTCTTCTTCAATGGATTAGAAATTACCTTTCGGAACGTTCAATTCAAGTTGTCTTGGATGGTTTCAAGTCTGATATTCACAAAATAAATTCTGGTGTGCCCCAGGGCTTCGTTCTGTCTCCGACACTATTTTAATTTTCATCAACGATCTCTTGTCTGCTACTTCTAATCCAATACATTCCTTCGTCGACGACAGTACTCTCTGCTTTTCATATTCGTTCCCGAACTCTTCGGTTGTAGAACGGGTACAGCAGCGTATGTTAATTTAATTTAGAAATTTACAGCAAAGCCATTTGGTAAACCACCAACAGAGTAGAATTTAATGGTTCCAATACACAATGCTGCTGGCGCTAAAGCGAAATTCAAATACCCAGCCATTATCTATGAATGGCACTTGCATCGTTGAAACCGAAACTTTCCATTCTCGGCATGTATATCAATGACAACTTACGTCGCCAAAAATGCTGCGAAATGTCTAGGTTTCCTGAAGCGATGTAAGAAATATTTCACCCCCTCTGATCTGGCTTCTCTATATAAGGCATTCATCCGCCCAAAATTGGAGTACAATGCTCACATCTGGTCAGGTGCTCCTAAGACTTCTTTGCACCTACTAGATATTATTCAGAACCGTGCGATAAAACTTATAGGTGATGCCAATATTACACAGTCGATTGACACCCTCAACCACCGACGCAATGTCTCCTGCCTCACCTTGTTTTATCGCTATTTTCACCACCAGTGCTCCACAGAAATTGCCTGTTGCATTCCGCCCCTTCAAACGTCCAACCGTTATACCTATCTCGCTATGAATGCTCATCAGTACACCCTTTAGCCTACTCTCGGACGGACCCTGAAATATCGTGATTCTTTCCGAGTTGTTCCTAAGCCGAAAAACTCGCTCATGAAATGTCTTGCCGAGCTATTTATTTTCCAGCCATTACAACCTTTGAACATTTAAACCCGATGTACATAGGTACCTCTCTTTTCTCTCCTCTTTTACGATACGTAGTCGTAGTTGAGACCCCAGGATGCACAGGGAAACAAGTCGGAAGTAAGTAGTGTTAGGGTTAATACCTGCTACCTATCAGTGATTCTAGAAGATTCTAGGTCTGATATTACACACAACAACTAGGTTTAGTCTTAATACAAATTGTCATGAGCTAATCTCATAGATAACATCGCAAAGATAGACCACACCACATGGTTGAATTAAAGGTTATACCTTTCACAACTTTTCGTTTTTGGTGGCCATCAAAACCTAGAATGAACCAACCACACATCTGGTCAAGATAATCCTGCCTGATCGGCTTGCTACAAAATCTAGAGTTCGTAAAAGAACTTCATGAATTCTTTAATAGAATTGCAAGCAAGAGTATTACCACTCTCCAAGTACGGTGCCGAAGTTGGAACAATGTGAGGTAGCCATAAAGTCACATAAATCGCAACGTTAAGCACAATTTTGCTATCAGAAAAGGAGTCTCGAAAGCTTAATCCAAATTGCTTAAAAGGAATCTTTTCGAAATCCATTAAAAACATTTTAGCTGGCTGTCGGATTAGATTTTTGGCTATCGCATTGCCCATCTACGGTAATTTGCAAATAAAAAAAAAATTCATCATCCACCATACATATCTGTTCAATGTTTCTCCTTATGCCTTAGCATTTGAAACGATTCATTCCATCCACATCGAAAGTGAAAAAAAGGAAAAGAACATTCTTGATACGTAAATACCTCAAATGTTAGTAATATAATTCTTTCACCGACATAACAATAAAATCGAATCCGGGCAGACTTCAGTGATTTTATTTTGTCTGTAATCGATTGTCGGTTTCAATTTCACTTCGTTTATATAGCCTTGAATCAATTCTACGTGCCTGGCAGTTTTACTGTAATTTAGTCTCCGATTTCCTACAAAAGCAATCATTTAACAGATAATTCAACAAATCAGCAGAAATATGAAATCCTAGCTCGTGGTACAGCAGTCAAATTAATTAGTTTTATCGTGAGAAGAGGCCCCCATTTGGTGGACGTGATAATTGCTGAAAGTCGACACTTTAATTATATGAAATAGTTTGAGTTTTAAGTGAGATAAAATTACTTAAAATCATTCGTCAGAGTTGAGAAGAGCATAATGTACACAGTGTGGCAAATAATATCCCGGACTGGCTCTAGAAAACATAATTAAAACAACATTTCGGTGTATTCTTATTCCTATCCTGATTTAATACACTTGTCAGATCAGTAATTACGGTCTTCTGCAAGTATATGGCACTTGAAAAGAATAGTTTTACTCAAACAAACTCCACGGTACGGTATGTAGAAAAAATACGTACCGAAAACGTATATTAGAATAACACAAGACATGTATTAAGAGCTCTGCTGGACTAACGAGAGAATTTCCAGTTAATGTCGGAGTGCACCAAGGAAGCGTCCTTAGACCTTTCCTTTTTAACGTAATATTCGACTGCATGCGCGGAGCAAATGTAACGCCAATTCTCTTCGCTGACGACGCAGTTATACTAAGCGATGACGTCGTAGATTTGCAGAACGCCTTAGATTCATGAAAAAAAGCGCTGGAGAGAAACGGGTTTAAAATAAGTCGTTCAAAGACGGAGCATTTGACGTGCCCGTTTGCGCATCTATTGCGACCTGTTCCGGATATAATGTTAGACAGAAAAGATTTTCCAAAAAGCACTATCTTAAAGTACTTAGGATCAATCGTTAACATGGAAGCGAAATGTGACGACGATGTAAACCACAGAGTGCGTCTGGGGTGGATGAAATGGCGGGAAAATTCGGGAATATTTTGCGACCGAAAATGTCCACTCAAATTGAAGGGGAAACTCTACACCACGGTTGTTAGACCAACTTTTATGTACGGTTCACAGTGCTAGACAATGTACGAAGCGTTTAACAACAAAATGACTGCATCGGAAATAAAAATGTTAAGGATGTCTGGTGGAGTCACTAAGCGCGATTGCATTAGATCTACGCGTATAAAAGGAAGTTTACATATAAAGAATTCGGTAACCGACAGCTAGAGGCGAGTAGAGTAAGCTGTATTGCCACGTTCAAAGAAGATCTGCGGAAAATCCGGTTAAAAAGGCACTATCAACTACGGTCACTCCAACTGTAAGAAAACGAGGTCGGAAAAAGAATTCCTGGATTTCTCAGATGGCAAATGCGCAACAACGCCTGAGGCTAACCACTGAAGCGATCCAGGACCGAGCAGTATGTAGACGCGACCTGCGGTCTGCGAGATTAACCAACCCCATAAGTGGAGCAGCAAGGATGCAGTAAAATTGGGAAGTTCGTTACGCATAAGTTCGTATAACGAGGAACGGGTTAATGAAAGTATAAGAAGAAGAAGTAGAAAAAATCCTTTCTCGTATCGCTTCACGAGCGCCAGTCTGGGGTGGACCTGGACCCCAGCCTACTAGAGTCTCCAGGCAGCTCGATGTTCAGCTAGTCTCCGCCAGTTTCGTGAGGGTTACCTGAGTCGCCTTTTTAGCCCAAAGAAAGAGGGATTGGCAAGAGTCATCATCCCGCCCAGATGCACAAACTTGAAAGGGATGCCCAAACTAGACATTTCTCTGTAATGCCCGACTCTTTAGCCGCTGTAACACGATGCCTTGAAACCGATGAATAGGTGGTGTGTATCGATTTGAATCTCATGGGTTTTTGTTTTCAATATCTGTCGTAGTGTGAATATTTGGACGACAGTGGACTTCTTGGCGTAAAGCCAGCCCACATCTTCTGCTTGTAAGTTCGGTACCTAATACCGGAGGAGTGTTTTGCATGGATCGCAAAATGGTCAATATGGTTAACGGTTAATTGATCAGAAGTCCTCAAGGTCATCTTTTGAATATCGAAATCTGAAAACCTTGTGCTTCCTACTAATCCGCTATCGGAGGTGATGTCCTGCAGGCTATACCTAAAGACAATACTACCAAAGATGCCCTCTCCGTCTAGCTTTGCATTGAAATCGCTCAGGGCAATTTATATTTCACACTATTGTGTTGTTCCTCTTCGAGCTGTCGTTCGGAGTACATATGCTCTACATGCCCTAGCCATCCTTTGCGACACTTTTCTAACCCGTTCGAACAATGTCATTGCAAACGGTACCAAAAATCATTGAAGGATTTTGTGTTCAAAAGGACTTAAAATGTCTCTATACACCTTTGTTTACACCGTTCTTCCGCACCAGAACTGGGATGATGTTGATGTCTTACAGAGAGTCTCTTTAATGTTTCCTTACAAAGTTTTATAACTTATTTGTCTGCGTAGGCCGAGGAAACAGAGATTAGCATATACAAGTCTTCGTTTGATTTCCGCTTAGATGTCATTATCAGATGCAAACTCGCTGAGAGTAATAATTACCTATTGGGACATTCTGTTTGAATTGTTGGAAGCATATTCCTAGTCTCAGTCCCTTATTCCCAACCAAATCCAATACGATCAAAAATTGAGGCAATTATCGACTTTCCGGGCCTTTAAGCGAGCTAGTAGCGCTCAAATCAAATCGATGATAAATGGCTTCTGGCGTTTACACAAGACGCAAGATAAGTTCTTATGTACGATGTTATAGAGACTGATGCCTCTATTTTTGGCGCGATTAAGAGAGTCTTCTTTCCTGGGGATCGGGAAAACGGTGAAAAGCTACATTTTTTTAGGCATACTCAAGCTAAATAGCTTTAATTACCTAAGTTGGGATCTTCCTATTTTAACTTCATTTCGGTCGCGTGGATTTATCCCTTGACTTTATCGTCCAGGCTGAATGTTTATTTTGATCTTCCAGCAGAATTTGTGTTTCCCTCACGATTTAACAGCTCGAAGAGTTTGTTTTTTCATACCCCCAGGGCAGACTATGACTCAACTACTAGGCTTCCTTGTTTATACATACTTACAGCCCCCTTTTTGGGTCCTGTTGGTCTAAAAAGTTCTTTTTTTGAACATTACTCCCTTTTCTCATTCTTTTTAGTTTTTTTTCCGAAAAGCCGATATTTTGTCATACTCTTTTGTTAAAACGTCACTTAAGACGATTGACGTAAAACTACGGATATTGCTCTTAAGTTATTTCGAGACACATTCTTTATTTACTTCGTCTTTTTTGTTCAGAGGGGCGAGAGGACACGCTAGTCTGGATTCGGAATATAGGGCCTTGATGAGTATTCTTATAGCAAGTTCGCTGTCATGTCGAAACTTCGACAATTCTTGGCAAAGTCTGTTGATCACAACAAAACCGTGACTAAATATATGTTGTTTTTTTTCCCCCTGCAACAATCGCTGTAGTATATGCCACAGTTTTCCAGCAGTCATTAATCTGACCTATCCCGCCACATTTCGCTACTTGTTCGGTAGCATGTGGTCTATTCAAGATTCGAACATAACAAGTGCTGATTTGAACGTCGTTTCGTTTTCAAGGTTGCCAACAGAAGATCTATTCTTATCCGATTCTCTATGTCGCCTGTAACCTTTTAATGTGGCCATGTATAAAACCCCACGCTCAAACACAATCCTTAAGAGCCGGGCACTTTTTTGTTGTGAGTATGAAAGCTATTGTTTTTGACGAAAAATGCAACAAATACCATCCAACAGCCACCGAATTCACCTGATTTGGCTCCTTGTGACTTTTTTCTGTTCAATCGAGTCAAAAAACCACTACGAGGAACGCGTTTCAGCAGCCGAGAGGAAGTAATGGAAAAATCGAATTATTTTTCAAAAAATAATCTTAACAGAGATCTGTCAATTTTACACGGTGCGACTTCTTTCTTTGTGGCCTATGTTCCTAATACATCAAAACGCCAATGTGAAAACGTCACAAGCCGAGTTTCGAAGGCTTAACACAAACCAGCGAGTCGATCTTAAAGAAAAATACTTCCAAAGGTAATGTTAGGCCTGGGTAAGCAACCAATCGAAAACAAAAAAATTCTCATGATCAAGCTTAAATTCAAAGCGTTATCCTTGCCTCATCTCCTGGTACTGATCTCTGATAGCAGCATGAGCAAAACCTTACTCATGCAGACTAGAAGTCATGGACGATAAGTGGTATAATACTGTGCCACGGCGTCATAGAAATCACAACCCAATACGAAAGAGATAACAAAAAAATGGATGAACCAGCAAATAGTCTTAAATTGTCAGGGATTTACTTTTGAGGATTTCAGCAAACCAGATCCTCAACAAACAGCGTGCAGCCGAATAATTAACTGCAACAAATGACTTCTATAAGGCAGGTATAACATACAAATGCAGGATGTTACAGACAATCAAAGCGAGAGGATTGCAGGGGCAGAGTTTATTCGGATGCGGATTTTCTGTCGGTGGTTAGAAAACAAGTCTTGAACTTTAGGCATATATGAAATTGCTTGACAACCATCCGCATAAAGGCAAAACTTGCTAATATAAGACGTATAAATGCCAGTCTCGACAGGGGGAAAGAACAAAACAATCAAAAACTTATCCAACGAGCTCTTCGACGAAACTTGTAAGCAATGCCCATGATAAGACTCGGCGATTTAATGCCAAGTTTGGCAAGGACTATATCTTCACGTCATAGCCTGCGAAACAAAACGCAAGCTCATTGAGGTGATAACAACACCTAGCTGACTCCTTATTAACAAACCGTTAATCAAATTGATCAAATTGCGATCGACGCTAGGTATTTCTCTTTTATTTCGGATGATTGTTTCCGAGCACCAAGCATCGATCCCGTTATCTTTTTTTTTGGCCAACATACGGATACAGATATCTGGCAACCAACGGTGAATATGAACAATATTTACAATCTGACTGAATGAGCCATTCAACTTGGATGAACACAGACAACAGTTCCGTCCATTTAAATACGATAAAGTCAGGATAGTCATTTTCAAGCAGCAGATACTGGTGGCGATGGCGATGGCGATGGCGTGATAGTTGGCTCATTGGACTATCACGCAGTGAGTCTGGGTTCGATTCCTGGCTGGGTCACCAACAATTTTTCAAATCGCCATCACCCTTTCGGCGGACAATGGCAAACTCCCTAAAGTAGAAATTGCCTTTGAAAAAGCTTCTAAGGAGTGTCGTTCGAATTCAGCGAATAACCGTAGGCCCCGCTCAGATGTGACAAAAATGACAACATGAACAACACAAATGAGTGTCAAGAAGCTGGGCCATGGCCCATACCGGGCTGCCAGCGCCACAGTTTTTGTTTTTTTTTTAGATACTGGTTGGATACGGACCACCATCTGAGTCGAACAAGAGATGCCCGAGGATTGCTACTTCAGCATTCTTTGCGCGATCCTCAAAAAGTGAGATCATCCGAAATGCGTCATTTACAGGGAAATAAGTCTCCTAACATCGGAAGTACGACCTTACATATCATTTTTATGAGTACTTGACATCGCATGTTGGATTGTTTTTCAAGACGCATATGATAAAGTCTATAGAGATGAACTTCTCAGAGTCACATCTACTTTTGGCATCACTTGGCTGAGCAAGATAATGTTGGAGAATGTACACTGCTTCTTCAAGGTCCGCAATAGCAAAACGATACCTTCAATGACAGAAAATGACTTAAACGAGGCAATCGTTGTCATGTGACTTTTGCATAGTGTAAACGTCAACAACTCATGTTCTTGCTAACTCCTGAATTTTTGAGCTTAGGAGGTAGCTGGATAGAGAGGCATTTTACAAGGGGCTCTGATCCACACCGAATTGAAGCGTTTAAATATCTTATCTGTTTCTGTTATCTGTTTATATAATACACAAAGAGAGTATCAATGTGTTAAGACTGTATTAAATGTCAGTCATTTTTATACCAAAAGGCTAAAGTGTTGGTTCCCAAATAAAGAACATTACATTAATGCCAAATACATTGTTGGCTCATCCTTTATTTGCTTAATCCTTTCCAAGCTAATACCTCTACCGTACCAATCAACTGTCATAAATATTTTAATTTGTGAATCCATTTAAATCTACCAAGGGAATCACTAATTGCAGTTAATGAGGCCAACACAGCAGACCAACAGCATCCCAAAATACATGATTAATATATTTCAAAGTCCCAGCTGGCATGACAGCTGATTTAAGTCATTCGTGTCACAATTACCATTCACATCCCTTTATTGATTTGTGGCAATCGACCGTAACGGCGTGTCCTTCTGTTTTTCATTGTCAAAGGACAACACCAGTACGTTCAGTAAACTTTTCCTTATAAACAAGCAAAATTATAACGACACTAACCCGGAACAAGGTTAAATGTCACAATATCGGGAAAGCACACCACTCATCTCCCAAACCTTTGTCAAAAGGGGCAAAAAAACAATCTCTCGTACAATTGAAAACATTGTGCTAACGCCTTAACTTATATTCGTATCACCACTCTGCTAATTGCAACAAAATGTTCACATTCAACATGGTCACGAGTAGGTCCGCTAATGCTGGCCATGTGCCAAGCTCCATAGAATACGATGTTGTTGTGCGGTGCAATGTTAATTTTTACCATCTCTGAACTATCGCTTTTTGCCACCCCAAAGTACTGTTGTCGGTTTTCTACCCGTGAATCCTTTATAGTCGGGCTTCGGGTTGTCGAAAACTTTGTGTCGGACCGTCACGAAAAAAGTGAGTAACACCGCCGCCGTTGTCCTGAAATATGGTAAGGCAATTAGTTAGGTCTTTATGGTGTGGCCATAACAATTAGCTGTGACATCGAGAATAAAATACTGCAATTCAGCAAGTTTAGGTTATGGACACCATTGGAATATGTATCTGTGTTTTGTGCGGTTTTTTTGGTTTATGTTAGCCGATTGTGGGCCCATTACTGATGGCAATTTACAACAAAGACTTTCGTTCAAAGGGTTGGGTTAAAAGGCAAATGGACAGGTGTCTGCGCGGACAGAGGTATCACGGTAATTGGCTGAGCTAACACAAAAAGGACTATTTGCTTAATGAAACCCGGAACGACATTATAACACATTTGAGGTGATTAAAGTTGAATAATGGTTATTTGAGAATAGGGAGACTTTACTGGGCCTTAAGACTTGTAAATCCACTTTATTGGCGGGAAGAAAGCCATTTAATAGGCGAACGATTAAATGTGTTTTCCTAAAGAGTACAAGTATATCATGTATATGAAGAAATGAATTAAAGTTCGTAGACTAATTTAAAGGCAATTGTCGAAAAATTAATGAATGTTATGAACTCATTACAGTTTTCTCTTTATCTGATTCGTATAGAGAACTTTGTTGATCCTTGCACTTGAGATACGAGTATGAATCAATCCGTACACAATTGTTGGCGTAGGAGTCATACAGGCTACAGTTAGGGCGCGTTCGCATGTGTGTAGGGCTTCTGTACTTTGGAGTTTGTAGCTCGGATACGAACGGATATTTCCTGCAAATAAATCAAGGACAACGAACTTCTCTTAATATACCACGTTTAGCTGAACCACTAGGGGGTGCCCTAGACTGCTGCAAAGCAGACATTACCGCCATCCAAGAAATGAGATGAAATGGGCCGAACAAGAAGAGTATGAAAAACTGCGACATCTTCTACAGCGATTGTTATCGACTACAAAAGTAGCGCCTATTTGGATGCGGATTTGTTGTTCGACTAAGGCAAGAAGTCTTGAGTTTCCGGCATGGGAACGGGCGCCTCGTAGCAATCCACATCAAGACTTAATGTGCAAACAAAAGCCTGATATGTGCGCACGCCCCCAAAGAGGAGAAAGATGATGACACCAAAGATAGTCACCACGAGCTCATGAACAAGACCAAAGAGCAATGCCCTAGCTATAACATTAGAATTGTCCTCAGCGATTTGAATGTAAAGCTAGAAGGAGAGAGTATCTTTGGTAGTACTGTCTTCAGGTATAGCCTGCATGACAACACCCTCGATGACGGATTCAGGCTAATCGACTTTGCGGCGGAGAGAAACATTGTCCACATCTCGATATTCACAAGGGGGCTTAGAAAACTCTTGGAGAACACTCCTCCAGCCAATATCGACTTGGACCATTATCTTGTTGTAGGCAAGGTACGGCTGCGGATATAAGAAACAGAGCAAAGTCAAGCTTATGCTGTGAGGAATTTCGAGGTCAGACGCCTGCAATCGCAAGTGATCCCCAAACCATTTTCCGGTCGAGTCTCTCTTAATACTTCAAGAATTTCACCGCCGCCAGCATCAAGTATCGAAGACAAGTGGCAACACTGCCAAAAATCCACCAGAGATGCTACTTCTGATGAGCTGGGTTTCAACTGACTCCCACGGCGAAGCCACTGGTTTGATGAAGAATCCCTACAAGCACATGCAGCTAAGCAAGACGCACACAAGCTGGCGCTGTATAAAAAGACTAGAGCTGCTTTTGAGCTCTATGAGCAGGAGAGGAGAGACAAACACCGGTTTCCCAGAAGAGAGAAGAAGGAGCATGAAAAGCATGCTCGACTCCGTGATCGGGAGATGCTACTTAAGGAATACGATTCTTAAGTTTACCAAAACGTAAAAAAAACATGCCACGGACACCATATAACGTAGATTACGATTCAAATGCCGCTGTAAAGCAGAATGAACCTGACGGCCTGACTGCCGAGCGGTAGCTATGACTTGGTAAGGAGCATACATCAACTCATCTCTAAAGTATGGTCCGATGAAAATATGCCTGAAGAATGGCACATCAGTATTGTTTGTCCGATCCTCAAGAAAGGAGAACCTCTGAACTGCGCCAACTACAGAGGCATCAGTCTTCCTAACATCGCATATAAGATCTTATCTGCCGTATTGTGTGAATGCCTGAAGAAGCTCGTCAACAATCTGATATCAGTGTGGCTTCAGGCCAGGAGAGCCCACCATCGACCAGATATTCACACTACGGCAGATCTTGGAGAAGACCCAAGAGCTTCACCACCTATTTATTGATTTTAAGGCCGCGTATGACAGCATTTATAGAGACGAGCTACACAGAGCAATGTCTAATTTCGGCATCCCTGCCAAACTCGTCCACGGCGCTCGTGGTTGCTTTGAGAAAAAAATATTCCTCGAGTGATCTTCGGTCCCGTCTGAAATAACGAGGAGTGGAGCAGGAGTTACAACGTCAAACTGAACGGGCTCGACAGTGACATCGATAGCTAAGTCAGAGGGTGCGGGTAAGTAGTGGCGGTCGATTGAAAAATCAAGAGATATTTTCTAAGATGTGACGCAAAATAAAAATCTGGTCAGTGGTGAACTTCCGTGCATAGTAATGTTGGCTTCCAATTCCTAAATCGTGACCGTCTTATCCATAAGGACTTTGAGCCTTACGCAGACCCAAATGCAAAAGTCTAGCAGGGTTAAGTGACTTAGTCTAGGCAGCCAACTCATCCATAAAGCTATGGTTTTACGTGACAATTAGCATCATCTTGTTAGAATAGGGTGTCGTCGAGACTACGGTTATATCTTCCGATATTTCTATCAAGGACGTCCCCTCGTTCCGGCTCGTTCACATGCCGGAAAACTCAAGTTTTCTTACCTAAATCTGCGTCAAACAACAAATCCGCATCAAAATAGGAGCTGCTTTTGCCGTCGATAGCAATTGCCGTAGTAAATGTCGCAGTATTTCATACTTTTTCTGTCCGGCCCCTTCTATCGCATTTCTTGGATGGCGGTAGTATCTGCCTTACAACAGTCTAGGGCCTTGGCTAGTTATTCGGCTGAACGTGGCGTATTAAGAGTAGTTTGTTGTCCTTGATTCACTTGCAAAGGTTGTCGGGAGTACAACCGTCCTTATCCCAGGTAAACAAGGTTAAAGTTAAAAAATAGGCGCAATACGAATCGAGTTGTTCAAAGGCTGTTAGGGTTCGAAAACTATTTTCTCTGTCTACCAAAGCCAAATTGACCAAAATAGTTCAAATAAGCCGGAATTGACTATAAAGCCTTTCTTAAGTAACAGAGTTTCGCATACTACCAAAAGTTAAGGCAAAAAGTACTCCACCATCCCGACGGTAGTAAACATTTCTCGTCGTTCCTGAGACCTCTCTTGATATGATACATAGTCATGCGATTTAACTTACGAGTATATGTGATACTAAAGTTACATAGTCGATTAATACCTTCGAACTTACTTACTTACTTTAGGTGGCACTACAGTCCGGGATGGACTTGGGCCTCAGTCAACAAACTTCTCCAGCCAGCTCGATCCCTGGCTAGCTGCTGAGGTCCTCTTCCACTTGCGTGCGCCACCTGAGTCTTGGCGTTCCTCTACTGCGCTGTCCCTCGCGAGTGGATTCGAAGACTTTTCGGACCGGAGCGTTGGTGTCCATGCGCTCTACATGACCCATCCATCTCAGTCTTTGGATCCTCACTCTTCTGGCTAGGTCCATGTCGCTGTACAGTCCGTACAGTTCGTCGTTGTATCTCCTCCTCCACTCACCGTCAATGCAGACGGGACAGAAGATCGCCCGAAGAATTTTTCTCTCGAAGCAACCAAGAACACCCTCATCCATTTTTGATAATGTCCATGCCTCTGCGCCATAGAGCAGGACCGGGATTATTAAGGTCTTATAAAGGGTGACTTTTGTTGTCCGAGAGAGGGCTTTGCGACTCAGTTGCCTTCTTAACCCAAAGAAACAGCTGTTGGCAAGAGTTATTCTTCGATTTATCTCAGCGCTGGTGTCGCTGTCTGTATTCATAGCAGAGCCTTGATAGACAAAGTCCTTAACTACCTCAAAGTTATATCTGTCGAGGGTGACGTTCTGTCCGAGACGTCGGTGTTGGTTGTCCTTTTTGCTTGACAGCATATACTTGGTCTTGCCCTCATTGACCGCTAAACCCATTTTCGCCGCTTCCGTCTCAATACTCGCCAAAGCGCCACTGACATCACGCTGCTTTCTCCCGATTATGTCAATATCGTCGGCGTATGCGAGTAGTTGGACGGACTTTTAAAAGATAGTGCCTCTTGTGTTGGCTCGTAAGTTTTGCACTATTCTTTCAAGTACGATGTTGAAAAAATCGCATGACAGCGCATTGCCTTGCCTAATTCCTTTCTGGACATCAAAGGTCTCGGTGAGATCTTTACCGACCTTGATAGAGCAGCGTGCATTCTCCATCGTCATCCTGCACAGACGGACGAGTTTGGTAGGGATACCGAAACTAGACTTTGCTCTGTATAGCTCGTCTCTATAGATGCTGTCATACGCGGCCTTGAAATCGATGAATAGGTGGTGAAGCTCATGGGTCTTCTACAAGATCTGCCGTAGTGTGAATATCTGGTCGATGGTGGACTTTCCTGGCCTGAAGCCACACTGATATGGACCTATCAGGTTGTTGACGAATCTCAGGAGCTGCTCTGGTCCTTCTAAGCAGCGCCGTGTTATATGCATCTTGCTTAGCTGCATGTGCTTGCCGGCATTCATCATCGAACCAGGGGTTTCGTTGTGGTGGACGAGTGAAACCCAGCACATCAGAAGCGGCATCTCTGATGGCGTTTTGGCAGTGTTTCCAATGGTCTTCGATGCTTGATGCTGGCGGCATTGGACCCCTTAAGAGATTAAGAGACACTCGATCGGAAAAGGACTTGGCGATCTCTTGCGATTGTAGCCGTCTGACGTCGAATTTTCTCACGGCATTAGTTTGTCTTGGCGTAGTTTGGGATATCCGCAACCGTACCTTGGCTACAACAAGGAAATGGTCCGAGTCGATGTTGGCTCCTCGGAACGTACGGACATCCATAATACTGGAGGAGTGTCTTGCGTCGATCGCAATGTCATCAATCTGGTTGACTGTTGATTGATCAGGAGTTCTCCAAGTCCCCTTGTGTATGTCGAGATGTGGGAACCGCGTGCTAGCCACGACAAAACCCTGCCGCAAAGTCGATTAGCCTGAATCCGTTATCGGAGGTGATGTTGCAGGCTATATTTTCCGATTGTTCCACCAAAGATACCCTCTCTTCCTAGCTTTGAATTAAAATCACCGAGGACAATTTTAATGTCATAGCTAGGGCATTGCTCATAGGTCTTGTTAAGAAGCTCGTAGAAGGCATCCTTGGTGACGTCATCTTTCTCCTCTGTGGGGGCATGCGCGCATACGAGTATAAGGCTTATGTTTGCGAATTTAACCTTGATGCGGATTGCTACGAGGCGGTCACTCACAGCTGAGGACTTCTCGTCTTAGTCTGCCTCCGACAACAAATCCGCATCCAAATAAGCGCTGCTTTTGCCGTCGATAGCAATTTCTGTAGTAGATGTCGCAATTTTTCATCTTCCTTTTTGTCCGGCCCATCCCATCGCATTTCTTGAATGGCGGTTATGACTGCTTTGCAGCAGCTAGGGCCTCCGCTAGTTGCTCGGCTGCACGTGATCTATTAAAGGATCTAACATTCCACGTGCATATCCGAAGCTCATTGTTCTTAAATCGTTTGCGTGGGTTGCCAACAGTAGATCCGTCCATATCCGAGGCTGGTTGATGCTTCGTAAATTCCTTTTTTTTAAATGGCCGGGCCGCTACCCCGGTGGCACAACCCCCAACCTGGAGGACCAGTTCTATTTTGAGTGCCTCTAGGACGAGGGGTCGGTTACACCGAAGCCAGTAACTCGTTCCGGGATGTGAGCGCTGCCGTTGGCCCATATAGGGCTTGTCCGCCACCATCTCTTTTCCAAGACCGTGACTAAGTCTTGGAAATCCTTACCGGCCTAAGCTCTAAATATATCGGAGCAGCCTGGATAAGGTCTTGTTTTGTTGTTCCGACACTAACCCTGATTAATGGCACAGGAAACTCGTTTTTTTTCCCCTTCACTTCGCAATCTCTAGTGAGATTCCCAGATGGCGCCACGGGGAGGCGTGAAGTAGGGCTTATAAGCAGAGCTGCAAGATGTTCGGCTGCGGGGGCTCATTAAAAGAACCAGCACATGTCGGAAGATGCTTCTTCTACATGGCCTAGTACTAACCGTTGCCGTCCACCTGAATAGAACTTATGTTGGTAATCTTGCGCCAAAGTTATTCAGACTGGATACCTTTAAATTGGCAGAATTCCTCATTTCCCCATGGCCTACCAAACCGTAAAGTTTTTCATCTTTCTATTCAAAATCGAATTCATGAAATCATTTCATTTATTCGATCAGTAGCAAATGCTATATGGGTCAATGTGGAAATAAGAGAAGCCAACTCATAACCTACAGCAAAAAACTATCGAAAACTACTTAGTTCAGATGGGGAATAATACTAAATCTGACTCATTTAGCTTTATTATCTGTAAGACCTGATGAATAATTTACCTGCACTATGCTCATAATCCTATTTCAAAAAATATCAAATCTAACCTTCCTGTTTAAAAAAAAAAAAAAGGAATAAAGTTATACTCGTATCTGTAACTTTTTATCCATTTAAATTTTAAACGTAGACTGAATCCCACTCTCCATGTAACCCAAACCCCAGTTATGACGTTATCGAAACATTAAAAAACCCTCCGTAAGGTAGATGGATACCAAGGGTTGATGGTGAATTAAGCCAGCACTGATTCGGAAACGCAGTAATTATCTCCACATCTCCGTTTCGTCCCCTGTATTGTTTTTGAATTCCATTGATTTCTTTTTGTTCAGTCTCCAGTCTTCAGTATACGAGTACATTCGCTGTAACCCATTTAATTTGTCAAAGGCAAAGTTTATCCCTCGTCTCGATTCGATTCGTTTCGCAAGGGACCCCAAGGACCTGATACTTGAAGTTGAAATCTGAAAATGTTGATTTCAGGATTTTCTAAATATTTTTTGTTTTATTTTTTTAATGTTCATTTTTGTTTATTATTATTCCTTTACCCCACTGCGGAAGAAAAAAAAAAGGCTTATGGCCGTCCTTCGGCCTGAGTTTCAGTGTTGGGCTTGGTGGTACTCGTCGTACTCGTAGTCTCTCCTGCCTCGACGATGACTATTGGAGAAAGTTTTGTCATAAAATTTCTAATTGATTGCCATTTAATTGCGTTCTGTTTATTTATGAAACAACATAAAGGACGGGTAGGTAGAACGGTTGTAGAACTGAAGCCGAGGACTGCTTAAATTACTGATTTTAGTCGGAAGCGGAGAGTTGGAAAAAGTTTCCTTCAAGAGTCTGGTGATTGTGTTGAATTTTCAAAATTCGGCATTCGCGACAACTGTACAAAATGGAAATCAGATTTAGTTTAGCTTTTTCTTGTTGTTCGTTGTTGTCGTTGTTTTTGTTCATTTTCGGTTTTGTTTGTTTTTTGAAACTTTTGGAGCGACAGATGAAATGGAAATGCCTGCTCTATTAGGTAAGAAAAGAGCCAAGGGCAGCAAAGTTGAGGAAAGTCTCGGCAGAAATGTACTTTTAGCAAACAGTTGATTAGGTTGTTGTGATTTTTGTAATTATTTACTCGAGGGAAGCAGGTTTCTCGGACTGAATTTCTAACCCATTTAAATAATACTAAAGTTTTGCTTTCATAAGAAATAACACAAACGACTTCATTCAAAGACAAAAGTTCAAAAAGTGCAAAACAACCGCTGATTGGAGGAGTAAAAATCTATGTCGATGTTTTGATTGCAAAAAAACTAAAGGGTGGATCATCGATTGGTCTTTTTTTGAATCATATGTTATTTTGACACTGACAACTTTTATGCACTCAAATAATTGGCAGAAGCTCAGGATTATTTTTTCGAAGTACGAAATGGATGGGCTTGTGCTTAAACAACGTTGGGAAATATTGCAAAAGTTACCTCCATAGTGGATGATATGTTGCTAAAACAGTGCGAATTATGAAAAGATATTTCGGTCGAGATAATGCACAAACTGCAGCTGGGGTATGCAAGTTTATAATGAAAGTTCGAAAAACTAACTAAACATCAGTCGCACTTGTCTGAGGAGAAGTTTGCTTATGATCTTGGATTAAAGGCCCATTTGACACAGGAATTAGAGCAAAATCACCATTCACTTTGATTGCTTGTCTGTTTGGGCTTTAGAGCGGCTTGAAATTTGTGACAATTTTGCTTAAAAAAACATCTTTTGAGGTGAAGCGGATTTCCATCTCTGCGGCTACCTTTACAACCAAACCAAAATTGCCATGTTTGGGGCTCGGTAAATCCAAAGAAGCGCAGTAACCCATTTTCTGTTGTTAAAAATTGAGGATTCGGTCTTGGGTTCAAGCAAGATGAGATTTTATATGCAAGATACGTAGCACACAAGCAGTCGAAAAATCGATTTATTGCACACCAAATTCAATATCCATTGAATCAGTCGTTTTGGTGATGTTGCTTTGTGGCCACGGAGTTGCCATTTGATGTCGGTTTCCATTAAAGGTCGATGCTATGCAAACAATCAAAAGTCAAGTCAGGTACTCAAAATCAATATTGGAAGAGCCGAGACCATCGAAAATGTGTTGAAAAATTGGGTTAACAGGATCGCCTACTCCGAAGCCCACTACCTCGGTGTATATTTTATTTGAATAATATAATATTTCATAATTATTCGGAATGTTTACTCTTATCAAAACAGCAACAATTGTTGAAAAATACTGGACAATGGACAAATCCCAAAAAAATCAAGAGATATCCATTCCTGATAGCACATTGCCATTTTAGTATCACCTAGACCTATAAATTATTTAGTGACTGCATATGCGCGTGAAAAACCGTGATATCTACAAGAGTTAAAGACTTCTTCTATAACTTCCTGGATAGAACCAACGAATAGTGCCACAAGTTTGGCTTAAAATTCAATACAGCTTTCACGTCACTACCTTCGGAAACCTACTTGTATGCGGGTGTCAGTAACAATCCCAATCCAGCGAGGTATTTTGAGGAAGAGTGGCACTACAAAACAGAAAAAAGAGATGTTGCCTCTATTGTATTAGAGTACAACTGCCCAACAAACAAGCCCCTGTTTTGATGATAAATTGTGACTCCAGCAGAAAAAGACAAAAAAGATTTGCGAACTGAAAAGAATTTAAGAACGTACGTGCACTAGAAGCGCCCAATCTACGAGTATACCTTAGGGTGGTGTTATTGTTCGTGGCCTTTTCTCATCACCAAAACGCAATAAAAAAACTAGTCTTGAAAATTTTGCTAGCAATAAAGCTAAAATGGATCATGTTCTATGAAATGTGGCACTGTCTTGCTGAAACCACATGTCTTCCACATCCATATCTTCGTTTTGAGGCCACCAAAATTCGGTTAACATTTGGCTTTAGCCATGAAAATTGTAGATTTCGGTTACACTTTCCTCATTTCAAAATAAGTGTGGACCAATGACACCACCACACCATACAGTGACCTGGGGTATTCAATGGTGTTTCTACAGTTACATTGTTGCGGTAAATTTTTCCGCAACAAGGTTTACCCTCTTCCCTGTTCTTGTCCCTTCGTTCCCTCTTTTCTTTGAGTGGGAAGACCGAGCTCTGGCGGAGGTGGAGGGCAGCCATGGTCCCATCAGCCATTAGCCCACCGACCACAAACCTCGGAAAGGACCCACATAGGTATACAGGCGGTTATCCTCAGAGGAGGACGAGGTGGTTCGGTCGGTGAAGCCCTAAGGACAGTAGGGAGACTCACCACGAACCAGGGGCCCAGGGTTCGACAGGAGGTCCACCAAGATCACCGTTGTCGGAGCCCGTAGGCTAGACGGGAGACTCGCAACGGGCTGCATCAGACAGGACGTCTGAAAGTCATCGACGGGTGGGGACGGACTGTCCTTTATAGCCAGACACCTCAACACGATGATGACGGGTGGGGGAGAACGATCCCTGGAGCATACACCCCAACGAAAGCCATGAGTACAAAGGCTTTAGGATTACCGGCATCACATCTCGAAATCGATGTGGATGCAGAAAATGTTAAGGGGGAAGAAAAGCTACACCCCCAACGAGGGAGCTACGGAGGAGCAACAGTGGTGTGTAGGCGGACAGCCAGCATAATCGAACACATCCCAACGACGTACCAGCTGTAAAAGTCAGGTTCGATGGGTGAAGGGACGACGACCCCTTTGAAGCCAGCACCCCACCGATGGAGCACCAAGGGAGCAGCAGAGGCTGTAGGCGGTCGGCCAAGTTACGAGACAGCCTCCAACGTGGGAACATAAAAACATTAATAATAATAACAATACACCAATACAATAAATAACAATAACCAAAAACAATAAACCACATCGATAATAATAACAATAACAACATAATAATAATAGAAACAACAAAAAAACTATTAAAAACAAAAATCATAACATACCAGGCGGGCAGAAAGGCTCGCAGCATAACAAACAAACGAAACAAAAACAAAACCAAAAATACATAATTGTTAGGAATGACCCGCTATTGGTCAGTCCCCCCATTCCCCCCAAATCTGAACGCCAAGCCACCGGAGTAAGTAGGGACCCGGGGTAATATAGCACAGAGACACATATACTTAGCTTTGTTTGGGGCGGCGGTTTAGAGAATGGCTAGACAGGGGTATAATCAGATTAGGATTATACCCACACAACCTTCCTCCTTCGTCCCAACACTCCATCGACCATCGATCTTACTTTCTTTCTCCTTCGCGTTTGTTTTGATTTTCAATTTTATGTAGTGCGATGGGGGAAAATTAACCGGGGATCAGCAATGAGAGAAACATTGCTTCTCGAAATTTTCTATTGACTGCCAATGTCTAGGGCAAAAGCTAGGCATAGCTAGGATCCACAAGCTCTCATAAACTCGCTCATTGGAGTTCCCAGTTATCACTGGAAGCGGGAGAGAACTCAGTGGCTGAGGAGTTTAGAACGAGAGTGTACAGTTGGAAACAATTGGAATGTATGAGAGGCCTAGTCGGACACGGGAGCACACACTAGCAAAGTTTGCTAGCCTTGTAGCTGGAAACCCCGTTGTTGGGTCCACTTGAGCTAAATGAATGTGTGTGTGAATGGGTGTAACAATGCGTGTGAGAGTTTGTGGAAGAAAAAAAGATCTGGAAGACACTTTTGTGACGACCAGCATTAAGCCAGGGTCATCGAGGTTTTTTTTTGCGAAAGTTTTTTTGGTTAGAAATTGCAAAAGCAATTTTTCTTTGTCAGAAGAAAAAAGTAAAGTAAATTTTTTAAAGTAGAGTCGCGAGTTGGTAAGGAGAAAGGAATTGACGAGAAAAGAAGGATAGAGAGACAGGAGTAGCGGGATAAGGAGGAAGACTGCCCAGAAAGGGGGCAGAACCGCCAGGAACACAAAAAACCAAAAGCTAAGTATTTTGTAGTATAGAATCGTGCAGTGCAGAAACGTTGTTGTTGTTGTGAAACTTGAGACTCCGGTGAGCCGCGCGTGCCCAATATCTCGAGAAAAGACGAGACACGCGACCCATTAGCTTTTTCTACTTTGTACGTTCGCGACTTTTTAAATAGCGGGTCACTCAATCGACGAGTTTACAGCTACGTTAATATTAATAAATCGTCGAGCTCAAACCCCGTCTTTTCTTCTTGTTGTTTTCGTTTTTTTTTTCGGGAAGTATTTTCCTTTCTTTTTTTTCCTTTCTTTCATTTTGGTTTCGTGATTCCAAGGGAAAAATCACGTGGCGCTCAACTTCGGTTTGTTGTGATTTTGTTGCCCAGGTCTAGCTGCCATCAAAGCGCTACCTGGAGGTGAATCGTACCTAGTATTGGAACAGTTGGTTCCAGAAGGTTATTGTTGATTCGTGGCAACTGTGATTGTTGCCGAGAATAAATTATAATAACATGTGGATTTCATTTTACCATATGCGGCATAGATATGTATGTTCTATACATTCCGTAGTCTGCTGGCTTCAATTCTTGAGTCAATTCAACTTTATAAGGGTCAGGATGCAAATCCAAATGCAAAATACGCCATGAAGTGCCTTAAGACAAACCCATATGCTGTGCTGTTTATGAAATCGATCCATAGATTTAGCTGTTCTTCAACACTTTCACTAAGGGCAGCCATTTTTCCTATGACTTTAAGACATTTCGCACAGAGCCAGTCGCTTCGAATTTTTTTCACAATTTTGCTTATAATGATTATGTCGATCATAATCTGTTAGTAATGCACGAAACGTAAGTACCTCACAATCGTTATTTTTGTAGTAATTGTGTTACGATTTTAGTACATTCAGTGATTATTAAACGATATATATTATTAAATGGCAAACCCTTAACTTAAATTTACAATCTGGAACGACAGTGCGGTTTGACGCATGTGATGTGAAACAGGGATATCAAATCCGAACTACGAATGGGATGACCTTATATGTATCTTGACATGACATGAATCGCTATGCTTCTACAGAACGTGGAATAATTGTTACGATTTTTTTGCGGACTAGTTCGTCAGTGGCATTGGCTTGAACTTCGGCGCAGATTTCCCTGTTATCCGACACCAATTGGGCAAACACTACGTCGTTTAGCCGCTCGCCTAGAAGAGTATGGGATCATATAAGATGCGCCAGATCTGGCCGGGTCCGAAGCAGCCGTTCTGCTGAGAATATCACTGCTATGGTCGAAGATATTGCAAAGGACCGCGCAGATCAGAAGACGTGCCAAGCGATTTGATAAAAGACTGTTAGATGTTCCCTCACAAAGTACAGATATTGCATCAGCAACTGTTGAAGTTGTTGACCACCAAACGCGTGTAACAGCATAAGTTACATCCTGCCATCCTAAATCTCGACCATGAAGGAGACAGCTTTAATCGAAGTTCATCATGAGCGACGAGGCCCATTATCATCACCGTGCATATGTGTATAAGCAAATACTTCTGGGGCACCGAAAATCCCACGATCAGCCATTACACCCACAGTTACTGCTTAATGTGCTCTATACGCTGAAGGCGTTATCGAGCCTTATTTTTTCGAAAACGCTGTGGACGGCTAGGGCAGCAGAGCCATGCTCAAAGACCTTCTCCTTCCTGATTTAATCATTTCAGACCTCTTTTTGTGGGATTTTTTGAAGTCACTAGTCTATGTCAACAAGGCGCAGACTCTTGAAATCCTCAAAGAGAACATCGTCAAGAATGCGAAGACCGATCGCCGGAAGTTCGGATGGAAAATGGTATAAATCGGGCCCGAATGGCCATCAATTTTGGGGGCGGCCACTTATTTTCTCGACTTCATCTCAATATCAAATAATCATAGTCAAAAAGTAGAACAAAAGTTTTCCACTCATAAAAAAAATTACAGTCAAGGAACATCGGGTGGCAACTTTTGTGCCACCTTGCCCATTAGTCTAGATAAGTGGTTTGGTATTGAGCAAATCGAGTTCACACTTCAATAAAATCGTTTACTTCGAAGAGTGCTGATATATGTTCTAAAACAGTTACGGAAGCGGGTCCTTAAAAAGCTTCATATCCCCTATTTTGGTATTTCCCAGATAAAATAGTTAACATAAAGCAACTGTTGGTGGCCTTAAATCTACTGGGCCATAGAAAATATGCCGGAAACTGGATAAAATACCAGTCAACTACGGAATATCCAGAACGAGTTCCAACGCACATCTGGGAACGAGCTAAAGGTCCATCTAAACGTATACACGTTGAATTCGTTGGAACATTTATGGGAAAGTATTTTTTTTATTTTAAATGGGGCAGCAATACATGTTGTTTCGAATATTAACCGATACCTATTGAAAAATGCGGGGAAATTGTTGAACTACTTGTACGAGTAGCATTGTGGGAATCAAACATATAACTTTAACACTGTTTCATTGAATGCGTTCATTTACTGGTACTATTTTTTTAATGGCTGCAATTTCCGGTTTTGGTAAATTCTTTCTTCTTTTGTAATCTGATGTATTCGGATCGTTTTTCTCTTGACTCCCAAAGTTTTTGTCAAATAACAGAAATATTTTAAACTTTTCTTTATTTCTACTTCCTACTTTTCTTCTTCGTTTTTCACTTATTTCCCAACATCTTTCACTTTTCCGTTTTTCTCTTTTCATGTATTTGTAGTTGTTGTATCTAAATTTGATTACTCAAGGTATACATAATTTTAATGACTCAGGGGTTGATATTATTGGTGTTACTGGGACTAAGCTAAGTCCAAATCTAAACGATAAGGATAAAGTGACCAATTTATATGACATTTCGGGTTATAAACTTATTCGAAATGATACGATAAACGAGACCACGGGTGGAGGAGTTGCGGTGTACTGCAGTTCTTCACTTAAGTACAAAATACTAAGGAAATCTGAAGGTAGCGTTGTTGAATATCTCCTACTTGAAGTTAGTGACTGCAACTCAAAATGTTTGATTGGTGTTGCATACAATCCAAACCAATGTCACACTCCAGAGCCACTGTTTTCGGAAATCAGTGAGTTCACTGTTCTATATGACGATATTATTATCTGTGGCGATCTCAATGCCGACCTTCTTAAAAACGAGAGCAGCGCACGTCGACTCTTAGATTCTGCGGCTTCAACCAGGCTGACTGTTGTTAACTCCCATGCTACCCGATTCGCTCCAGGGGTTCCTCCTAGTCTACTTGATGTTATCATGGTTTCAGATCGGTCGAACTTGGTATTCCAGATCATGATTTAATATATTGTGCATTCAATGTTGACTTGTCTCGCTGCTCTAAGCCATCATCTTTTTAATTTAGAGACTTTTCCTCCATCGACAACAGTATGTTACAACTAAATGCTAGCCTTGTCCTTGGAATGATTGCTATTACGCCTCGAATATCTATGAAAAAGGAACCCAATTTCAAACCCTGCCAGTGGTTCACAACTGAGGTTCACAATGCCATGAAAGTTTGTTACAAGTTGTATGCTAGATGGAAGCTTTGGCCCTCAAGTCTAAACTGGGAGTTTTTTTTTTGTCGCGCTCGCAATCACACCACTTTTGTGACCCGAAGAGCGAAAAAAAGATATTTTATCGAAACTGAGCACCGAACAAACTTCTTAGAAGCTGTGGAGCAATCAAAGATCTGTTGGTGTAGAAAAAAAGGCTGTTGTTGATAGCGTTCCGAATGCCTGTTCGACAGCTATGATTGAAATTCTGGACGATTTTAGGGTCAAATACAATGCAGGCGAAATAACGGTGCCTTGCTTGCTAGATTTTTCAAAGGCCTTTGACAGCGTAGATCACAAAGTTCTATGTCACAAGCTCAGGCTATAGTATATTTTGGTTTTAGTGGAAGATCAGTGGGCCTGATATTTGAAAAATCGCATTCAATGGGTTTTTATTGATGGAAAGAAATCACAGTTTATAATCTTATCGGCAGGAGTACCGCAGGGATCAATATTAGAACCACTACTTTTATGTATTCTTATAAATGACTTACCCAAAGTATGTCTAAATGTAAACACTCATATCTACGCTGATGACGCCCAGATATACTTTTCACGACCGATTCGGCTAATTGAGGATCTTTTTATCAGAATAAACGAAGACCTGTCGGCAGTATACAACTAGTCACTATGCAATGGTCTCATCTGTTGCCTCCATTAAGCTTGAACAATAAGAAACTAAAATTTGTGGATACTGTCACAAATCTCGGTTTCAAATTAAATTGTTCTCTCTCTACCGTTGACCTTGGACGAATCTATGCAGGGCTACGTAGACTTTGGTTGTCTTCTAGTTTTACTCCGGTTGACACCAAGCCAAAGTTAATCAAAACGTTTTTTATGCCTATTATTGATTATACCACTGTTGTTTACTGCAAGCTGTACTCCCTTTCTCAGCACAAGTTGCTTGTGGCGTTCAATGATATGGTTAGGTACGTGTATAGTCACAAGATGGTTCTTGGTTGTTCGTTTCGGCAGTTCTCGATGTCTTTTATTTATGCACAAGGTCATAAGCAGCAGATCCCTCAAGTATCTGTTTGGTAAACTTCAATTTGCTCAGTCCTCCAGAACATTTAATATTATAACGTCCTCTTTCAACTGTTTGAATTCGTTGCGTCTCTTCTTTGTGTATGTCATAAGGCTCTGGAACCAACTTTCGACAACAACAAACAATTGAAGCTATTAAATTCAAATGTGCCGTATTGGAAGACATTAAATAAGCAACACATAACTACTCTCTTCACATCTTTTATCTATTTTCTGCACTATTCTTTAAACCTTTTCACTATTTCATCCCTTCACAACCCTTCCTTTTCCAATATTTTTATTTTTAAGTAACTATCAATAATGTTTGTATTAAATTTAGTTTAACCACTAATTAATATTGTAATCTATCCGCTACTTTATGTATTATACTATAAAACACTAGGTCTTATTTATGCAATGTTGTTTTTATTATAAATTGAAATTGAATTAAAATGCTGTACAGAGTACAAAAGTTACCAAAAATTACAGGAAAAATACATACTCTGCTCTGCACCCTATCAGCTCGCTACAAAAAGCTATGCTGAACGAAATGATCAAACCTTTAAAAGCAAGCTTAAAACTATCACCTATGAGCCCTCACACATCGAAAAAGAATTGTGCAAAATTTTGTTAAAATACCGACGCACTTCTCATGCATAAGCGACATTAAGACAATTACGTTCATGTTTAGATTTATTGGCGAAAATTGTTTGTCAACGATCGGCTTGCAGGTTGCAATTGCAATTCAAAATGTAAATTTGGCAAAATTATACAAAAAAAAAATAAAAAATTATTGTATTCTTGTACATAGTAGTGGCCACCAAAAGGAGGTTGCTGTCGCACCTCCAACTAGTAAACAGTCAATGCACGGTGTCTACGAAGGTCCTTGTGTTGAACCCACAAGGCCATCACGATATATCTTTAGTCTGTGCGTGTTCGAAATTGGAAAAAATCAAATTAATCCACATAGAGGTAAATACAAACAAAAGAAAACAAAAAGATATAAAATCAAATCGCATCGATGATGACAAATAAACTTCAAAATTTTACTACAAATTCAAATTGGTATCAGCATTTATCTTCAAGTCATAAAATCTCATCTCATTTTCCACCTGTCGTATAGCGTTTGTCATAGTCTATAAATCGCGACGATATTACCAGCTACTGCTAGTTTCCAATTCAAAAAAGGTAAAACAGTAAAAATAAAAATCGTATACTCGTATACTTTTCGATAAAAACTCTAAAAAAAAAGAAGATTCAACTCCTGCGTCTCCCTTTTTTTTCAGTTGACACTGCAAAAATTTATAAGCGTTTTATTAGCTTTCCCCCGGAGCAAAGCAAAAGATACTCATCCGTGCTTCCATATGAGAATAAAAATCATGATTCTTACTTTTTTACTTTTTTTTGTTACATTTTTTACTCACTATAACCATAATCGTATAATCTAACGACTCTCTATCTTTTCCTTGCCATTTCTAAAATTTATTCCATGTTTTGTCAAAGCCACCCATCGGTTGTCCGTAAACTCTGGGATTTTAAATATTTTTCAAGCATTGAAAGTTGTTGTTTCTTTGTTGATATCACTGCCACAATTTGTACCATATGATAGTTCATCGTGAACCTTCTACTCATGCACTAACGTCTCTTACGGGCCATTAAATAAAACCACCCAGTTCTCAGCGCCCACCCTATCATTCAGATTAACTAAATTCCACATGCCAGTATCATTATTTAACAGCAATAAATGAACTCCATCTAGGGACTTTGACAAAAAAAACCAACGATCTACCCTTAGACCTTAGACGAGGCGCGTCACAGGAAAGGAAACGGAAGTCATGCAAAAAAAAAAATAAGGAACTGGCACATCAGTTCGAAACAAAGAAACGTGATTTAAGTTAAATCCTTTATTTCCGAATGGAAACCCAAAATAAAAAAAACAAACACCCTTCAACTCCTCTGGCGTACTTTAGTGCTGCTTGACATCTTTAACCCTTGTCACAGGAAAAGAATTGAAAATATAATATACACTCCCTATTCGGATTATTGGTGGGGTGCGAGAGGGGTAACCTTGTTTTCCCTATCCCTTCTTCAGACTTTCCGTGTAATAATTCGTTCGTTGGCAATTACTGAAACGTCCTCAAATCGAAGAAGACCAAAAGATACAAAGATACAAAAAAAAAACACTGGGCAAAGCATGGAAAAGTAAACCTCGGCAGCTTCATCGCTCACCCACAGTGACAGTCGTATTTTGTCGCCCTTTCCTTTTTTTTCGAAAATCGAAATGGAATTCCAAAACTCATTCTTCTATTAAACCCGACGGATTCCTTGTTTCATTTGAAATGGAAGAATCGACTAAGAGAGGGCACAAAAAAATATATATAAAAATAAAATAAAAGGAACAATCACCATCATCATCGTCGGGATACAATAAGCCCAAGGTATTACTGGGGATATTTTTCAATTCAAGGAGCAGTCACTTGGGTTCATGTGTTTTCCTGTCAATTGTTCAGATTAAGAGACCAAGTTAACACTCTTTAAATTGATTTCTTTTTTGCTACCTATGAAGGCAAATGTTTTTTTTTTGTTTTATATTACATTCGAAGCCTCTGTTTGGTTGGTGGGAAATGTTCTTACCCTAGGGTAGGCCGAGGAGCACGCGACTCTTCACATATTTAAGGCAACGAAAGTGGCAACAGAAAGGTGTTGGTGACCTGACAAGCGCAGAAAATAAATCAACATACTCGTATGATCAAAGTCTACCACTGGAAATGATCTTTCATTTACTCCTTTCCCATATCCCTGCCATGAAGCATGAACGAAGGTCCATTACCCCTATGATAGCCCACCTTGGACGTTGATGGCTTAGTTTAATCTGCTAATGGTAGGCTACTTGGAGCATAGAATTTCACACAGGACATATCCGCTCTAAAGAAAGAGCAGAAATGAAAAACGTCCTTCAACAACAGGTATTATTGGAATCATCGCCATAGCCGTTGTCATTAATCTTTTAATAGCCGATAAGTTGGCCACTGAATTCGTCGGATATGATGAAAATGAGAACAGGCAGTTCGTTAAAATAATTGGTCTTGCAGTCCGCTCCTAATTCAACCTAACATCGAAAATGTACACTCCTCTACACCGACTCTAATGTCCGAATTATGAGATTCAAATTATATTGTTTATTTCGCGATCCGCGTTGTATTTTGGACGTCCAAACCTTTCGGGCAGTCTACCTATACATTGACTTGGATCAATACCTTACCGCTGGAAACTTTGCCGAAGGGTTATCTAGAAATCTCTAAGCATCAAATACCAAAAAAAAAGTGAAATCGCTGGCAAAGTGCCACCAAAGCTGCGGTGACTTCTCCAGAAGAACAATAAAAAATTGTTATACATGTTGCACATTTCTCCGTACAGAGGTTTTACCAACAGTAACAAAGAACGTGGCAAAGCAAGAAGACACGTAATGTTGAAGATAGAAACTTCGGTACTGAAAATGTGAAAAAAAAACTATTTCTGCAGACTGTATAACGGCGAAGAAGCCTAACATCCCACAGTCAGGCAGAATAGACCATTCAACCTTATCGATGATAGCCAAAACTTCCGTCCTCCTGACCAAAATTAAGTAAGGTTAGCAATATGCCGACTGAAATCAAACAAAGCAACTAGAAATATAAAAAGCTGTTGGAAATGACCTTAAAAAAGTGGGAATCACCAAATCGTTTCAGATCGTTTGCCAGATCCAAGTCCCCCCCAACTTCGCCAACTATTGAAGTATAAGTCTCTCCAAAATCGCGTATAACATCTAATCTGCAACATTTTCCAGCAACTGATTGCGGTTTCACACGAGAAACGTTCACATTCGTCTGAATGATCACACTCCAGCAAATCCTAACAAAAAACTTAAGAAGTTCAAATCAACAGCCACCACCTGTTCACAGATTTTAAGGCCAATATACAGCAGCACTTATAGGGACGAGCTATTTGAAGTCATGTCTAGGTTTGGCATGAATATCAAACTCGCCTGTCTGAAGACGATCAGCACTTGGGCAAGCAGCAATGTCAACCCCCCCTCCAAAAGAGGGCTGGTTCTTTTTTCCAGAAAGTACAAGATATCGCAATTCACACTCCCAAAACTCAACGAAGTAGATCCGTCCCTTTTGGACAGTGCGAAGTATCTAGACGTGATTCTGGACAAAAAATTAACTGGAATCTCAAAGTAGCAAAGAAAGAAACAAAACAGAATATAATGGTCTTTTTATATCCAAAAGAACTGTAGGAAAAAGTTGGGGCCTAAAGCCTGCTATGGTGTATTGGCTATTTACTGGGGTGATGAGACCCTTGCTGACATATGGCGCACTTGCATGGTGGAAAGCAACAACTAAGAGAACGACCTACGGAAAATTAGCGGTGGTTCTGAGAACGGCTACCATAGCCATTACAGGAATGTTCCGTATCACCCCTACGGGAGCATTGGATACCTTCCTACACCTGAGGCCGCTTGATTTAGAGATAAAAAAACTTGCTGGCAGCAGTGCGATTCGACTCACTAATCTGGGTCTTTTCAAAAGCAGTAGCTTTGGACACGGCACGATCCTAGCGGAGGTACTGCCACGCAATCCTGTTTTAAGGGATGAAATCCCTTCCTTAATCGATTTCGACATTGACATGATCCGGAAGAAAGGACTGGCTGGAAAATGTAGTAATCAGGCCAAATCAAATTGCAGTTTTCACAGATGACTCGAAGACAGAAGAAAGAACAGGTTCCGGTATCTTCTCGGAAGACCTAGAACTAAGATTGTCCAAAAAGCTATCGGATACTAGTAGTGTCTTCCAAACAAAGGTTCTGGCTGGCCTCAGGGCGGCTGAGGTGATGCAGATGAGATGAAATGGAATCAACCAATATCAACTTTGATACAGTCAGGGCTGTCGCATATGGCTCAAAGCATTATGCGCTCAGAACAGGTTGAGGCTGTGGTGGGTATAGAGGGAAATGAAAAAGCATATGAGCTTGCAAGAAGAGGAGGGCTACTCGACAGTAGTGAGGTTGCTAATGACAAACCACATCTCTGCACAGTAAGGAACACTTTCGAGGAAAAAACCATAAAGGCTGCCAACATAAGGTGGTCGAATCTGTAAGGATATATGGTATCCGAGGCTCTATGGCCACTTCTCGACGGTAATAGATCTAGAAAGCTTATTAAGCTGAGCAAGGATAAGCTAAGGACGTTAATAGGAATCCTGACAGGACACTGTCTCCTGCTGAAACACGCAAGAAGATTCAAGTTGATTCTGTGGTGATCTACAAGCGGTTGAGGACATAACACACATACTGTGTGAATGTGAGGCAACATCGCGTACCCGAAAGAAATTTTTGGGAAAATAGTTTTTCGAAAACTTAGAAGAAATAGACGGCACGGATTTCAAAGGCCTTCTTGATTTTTGTAGAGAGATTGGGTGTTTTACCAGGGAGATTGTTTAGGTTTCTGCCACTGGAAGTTAAATGCAACAGGTCCCACCAGGGCTGCGATGGGCCCGTTGTGGCGTGCTGCTATATGAATTTGTTAGCATCATGCTTGATGGATCGATTGAGTGCAAGCAAAACTAAGTATATGTTGCGAATAAGAAGGGACATAAAACATCGTCCAGTTGGACAAAACACACAGTCGACAGTCGTAAGTTCGAGATGGCAAGCGATTTCGTCTACCTGGGCTCTGCCAAAAATTTTTCCAACAAAACCTCAGCAACAAAGTATAACGGTGAATCACATGGAAAGTTATAATCTTAGGTGGCGTCCATAATTAAAAGATGACCTAAATCGACTTGGAGTGCTCAGTTGGAGGAATCAAACTAACTGCCGAGTTAACTGAAGAGGCTTGTAAGTTAAGGCCGAGGTTCGTCCCGAACAGATGCGCCTTATCTAGTAAGTAAGTAAGCATATCGAGACGGGTCTTTAGTTGCTTCGATTCAGCAAATTATGGAATATTTTTGAAAGCAGCAAGTTTTGAGCCCTGTTTTCTCTCCAGAATCCAACCCAGATGAAACAAAGAGAAAAGATATATAGATTCCGCTTGTAATTTAGGTTGGCATTAAGGGTGGTAAGGATTTCCGAGACTAAGTCAGGGTCTTGGAAAGGAGATGGTGGCGGATGAGTCGTTAATGGATAAAGGGCGGCGCAGTCTAATATGCCACGTACCGCCAAACAGTTAGCTGAGGCCCTTAACTGCTGCAAAGTAGACATTACCGCCATCCAAGAAATGCGAAGGGATGGGCTGGACATAAAGAGAAAAAATTGCAAAATTTACTCCTATAACGGATGGCGTAGCTAAAACTTGGTTCTCAAGTCGCGATATTCACAAGGGGACTTGAAAAACTCCTGATCAATCAACCTTGAATCAGTTTGACCACATTGTGATTGTCGCAAGACAGTCCTCCAACTTTATGAATATTCAAATGTTCCGAGTAGCCAACACAGGCTATTTAAAAGGACAAGTTGATGCTGTGAGAAATTCCGATTTCAGACGCCTACAATCGCAAGAGATCCCCAAATCCTTTTCTGAATCTCTCAAGAGTTTCACCACCACCAACATCAAGTATCGAAGACGCATGGCAACACTGCTAAAAAGCCATCAGAGATGCCATCTCTGAAGTGCTGGGTTTCATTCGACCGCAACAGCGAAACCCCTGGTTTGATAACTCCTGCCGGCAAGCACATGCGGCGATACAAGATAAGTACAAGCGATGCCGAATAGAACGACTAGAGCTGCTCACGATCTCTACGAGCGGAAGAGGAGAGAACACCTGCTTCTCAGGAGGACAAAGAAAGATCATAAGAAGCGAGCAGTCGAGAAAAGTGAATGGTGTCAGGCAGAATAAGCTTTTCAACCTGGATGATGTAGACCAATATTTCCGTTCAACCGACCTGGATGAAGTGAAGATAGCTATATAAGTCCAACAGAGATGCTGGATCGCAAGACCTGACTGCCGGTAACTTGGTAAGGAGCATACACCGACTCATCTCTGAAATATCATCGGACGAAAGTATGCCCGAAGAACGGAACCTCAGTATTGTTTGTCCGATTCTCTAGAAAGGAGACCCTCTGAATTGCGTCAACTACAGAGCATCAGTCTTCGTCAACAACCGAATTGTATGGGATGTAGAGCGACATCGACTTTACCGGAAGAGTTCAGCGAAGGCTGAGCGATATTGAGCGGAAAGATACCAACATTCCGATCTGAAAAGTTTTCAAGTCCGACCAAGAGTGCAACGCAGCAAAGGAAGACCGCGACTCAGATGACCCACGAAAATGAAAGGCGACCTCAGCCAGCATAGCATACGAAACTTAACGAACCTTGCAAAGGATCGACGTGGCTTAGTGATCTCTTGATTGTTAAATGACTGATCTACCGAAACCACTTTATTAACAATTGGTAGTGTTTTGTTGAATTAGTGTTCCAAGCTATGAGCCAATCTTGTTCATTTGTATGACCGTTACTTCTTAAGTTTGAGAAAGTTATTTAGCCAATTTACAGATAAATGCGTATCTTTCTTATAAGTTGCAATTGAGAATTTTCCATGGAGTATTAGGGTAACTAAAGTTGAGAATGAGAGTCTACGGAATCCGATGCTTGCGTCGTGTCGAGTTTTCTCAAAACACTTGGGTCCATGTTATTCACTTTATTGCAATTAAATTGACGAACATTTCTTATTAACAGCCTCATTGTCACTGACATTTAGTATTGATGAAAACCCAAAATATGCCCTTCATCTCTTTAAATTCATCCAGAACTCTTATGTTGAACGAAATCTTTTCTCGCATCCCAACTACACATCACTTTAAAGCTTCTACGAAACAAAAGCGCACACCACAGTATCGCCGTCGCCAACTCTTCAACGTATCTTAACGAGTTTTACTTGCAGTTTTATGAGTTTTCACCAACAACAACAGCATAATTCAAGAACTTGCAAACTAAACAGGACATTATCCCGACTAAAAGCAATTCACATCCTTTAAAGAAAAAAAAAACAAGAACTACAACAAAAGATCTATATTTTCCTGGCGGTTTCTGTTGGAAAACCTTTTCGTTTTAAACAAAAGCTGTTTAGCCATACACCACACCACACAAGAAACAAAGTGCAAGGATTTGTGTGAAAAAAAGGAACGTTTCACTGAAAAAAGAATAAACAACAACAAAAGCAAATATTGACAGCTTCGAAGGATAAACAGAAACACACTACATCGTACTAAAGGATCTCTTGTGGAGAAGTTTTTTGTTCCATGTGCATCAGGACAATCTAGCCTCCATAGAAAAGCTTCACAATACCTATACGGCTTTAATTCCCTTAAAAAAAAAAACTCCATTCCCCTCATGCCCAACGAACTAGGACGTGTTTTAAAAAAAAAAGCAAGCAAACCTTAAGAAGGAGTTGCCGCAGAACACGGAGTAGATACTTAAGAAAAAAAAAAAAAAAAAAAAACTAAAAACCAAGGAATAAGCAACCATCCAAGTGGACTTGCAGAAAGTTACTAAGAAGAAGGATTTATTGTTGAAGTTAGTGTCACTGACAAAGAGACGACGCCTATTATTATCGTTCCTTTGTTTTTTTGGTGCTTTGTCCTTTGTGCTTCATCCTTCGACATATCGAACTTTGATAAAAGTGTGTTGGTGAAGTTTGTTGATTGAACTCTTTCGTGATAAGCCCGGTCTAAGTTATTAATTTATCTTAGCAAAACAATAAAAAAAAAACGAAAAATCGTTGACCAGTTGAAAAGGCTACAATACGAAAATGTTTTTTTAATGCAAAAAAGAAGAGATAATGTTGTGTATACGCCAGAGAACACATGATTGTTCTTGGGGGAATAAGAAAAGTGTAGCTATAAAGCTTGACCTGTTCCCCTTGAGCCAGCAGTTCCACTTGATTCTTGATGTACACGATGTCGTCACGTCTTCCTCCACTTACCCAGCAAGAAATGGTTTACTGTCAGGTCTTTCGACTTCATTAACCCGGCGTGAATGAGGTGAGAAATTGTTAGACCAGCTATGAGGCAGGTAGGAGATACCCGAGACTTTGTTGTTAAATTGTTGCTACTCTGATTGCGTAATAAGCATTTTTCACTTAAGATATATTTATAATACTCGTAGTATCCATGCATCAGTTGTGAGTTGTGAGCTTTCAATCGTGATTGTTGTGTCATTTAAAGTTAAAGTTCAAAAATTTATAAACGTCTTGCTAGTGACTAAGAGGATCCTATATCCTCAGACAATAAATATAGGAAAACCCTTATTGCAAATATGTCGCGTAGTGAAAATTGTTTGGTCCTCTTGCGAATTTGCCCGAAACGGCAGTAGAGATGAGGACTGTGTGCAGTTTCACAAAGTGCAGAAGAAAATATCTATCCACCAAATAAAAATTTTACACAAAAGCGGTGTCTTTGTTCACAAATTTCTTAAAGAACTTCAAATCAGTGACTACTCCATTCGAAAAATTTCTATTGGAATTAAAGTTTTCTGTGAATCCATCCATTCATTCCATATGACTGTCAGTGCTCTGAAATTAAATAAGTGCCAGTTTTCCTCCCATGATTTGGAAATGGTTTCAAAGCTCGGCCAATGCAAATCGAAAGTGGAAAAACTTAATGTAATTGCATAGCTTGCAGCTAAGTATTTATATTCTAATGATAAGTAATAATCAATATTCACTAAAGCTATAATGTTGGAATGCCAGAGGCATACGAAACAAAAGCGTTAAGTTTTTAAAATTTTCTTTGTAATAAAAATGTCGATATATGTCTTCTATGATGGCAACGATTAGTATAAGGCCTCGTAGAAGTAGCATCTTCCGACAGGTGCTGGTTCCTTAAATGACGCGAATGAGCCTCTGCAGCCGAACATCTTGCAGCTCTGCTAATAAGTCCTACTTCACGCCTCCCCGTGGCGCCATCTGGGAATCTCACAAGAGGTTGCGAAGTGAAGGGGGCAAATGGCGAGTTTCCTGCGCCATTAACCAGGATTAGTGTCAGAAAAACAAAACAAGACCTTATCCGGGGTACTCCGACATAGTTGGAGCTCAGGCCGGAAAGAAATTCCAGGACTTAGTCAGGGTCCTGGAAAAGAGCCTTATAAGGGCCAACGGCAGCGCTCACATCCCGGAACGGGTTACTGGCTTCGGTGTAACCGACCCCTCGTCCTAGGGGCACTCAAAATGGAACTGGTCCTCCAGGTTGGGGGTTGTGCCGCCGGGGTAACTGCCCGGCCATTTAAAAAAGATTAAGTTACGAAGCATCAACAAGCCTCGGATATGGACGGATCTACTATTGACAACCCACGCAAACGATTTAAGGACAATGAGCTTCGGATATGCACGTGGAATGTTAGATCCCTTAATAGACCACGTGCAGCCGAGCAACTAGCGGAGGCCCTAGACTGCTGCAAAGCAGACATAACCGCCATCCAAGAAATGCGATGGGATGGGCCGGACAAAAAGAAGATGAAAAACTGCGACATCTACTACGGCAATTGCTATCGACGGCAAAAGCAGCGCTTATTTGGATGCGGATTTGTTGTCGGAGGCAGACTAAGACGAGAAGTCCTCAGCTTCCGGCATGTGAGCGAGCGCCTCGTAGCAATCCGCATCAAGGCTAAATTCGCCAAAATAAGCCTCATATGCGCGCATGCCCCCACAGAGGAGAAAGATGACGACACCAAGGATGCCTTCTACGAGCTCCTCAACAAGACCTACGAGCAATGCCCTAGCTATGACATTAAAATTGTCCTCGGTGATTTTAATGCAAAGCTAGGAAGAGAAGGTATCTTTGGTGGAACAATCCGAAAATATAGCCTGCACAACACCACCTCCGATAACGGATTCAGGCTAATCGACTTTGCGGCGGGGCGAAACATTGTCGTGGCTAGCACGCGGTTCCCACATCTCGACATACACAAGGGGACTTGGAGAACTCCTGATCAATCAACAGTCAACCAGATTGATCACATTGCGATCGACGCAAGACACTCCTCCAGCATTATGGATGTCCGTACGTTCCGAGGAGCCAACATCGACTCGGACCATTACCTTGTTGTAGCCAAGGTACGGTTGCGGATATCCCAAACTACGCCAAGACAAACTAATGCTGTGAGAAAATTCGACGTCAGATGGCTACAATCGCAAGAGATTGCCAAGTCCTTCTCCGATCGAGTGTCTCTTAATCTCTTAAGAGGTCCAATGCCGCCAGCATCAAGCATCGAAGACCATTGGAAACACTGCCAAAACGCCATCAGAGATGCCGCTTCTGATGTGCTGGGTTTCACTCGTCCACCACAACGAAAACCCTGGTTCGATGATGAATGCCGGCAAGCACATGCAGCTAAGCAAGATGCATATAACGCGGCGCTGCTGAGAAAGACCAGAGCTGCTCATGAGCTCTATGAGCGGAAGAGGAGAGACGAGCACCGGCTTCTCAGGAGGAAGAAGAAAGAGCATGAGAAGCGCGCGATCGAGGAAATTGAGAGATGCTACTCCAGGAATTAGGTTCGGAAGTTTTACCAAAAGGTAAAAATAACATGCCGCGGAAACAAACCCCGAACCGAAGCCTGTAGAGATGAACAAGGGAACATCGTAGCAGAGTCGCAGTCGATGCTGAGGATTTGGAAAGATCATTTCTGCAGACTGTATAACGGCAATGACGGACCAAATACCGCTGTCAGGCAGAATCAACCTTTCAACTTGGACGATGATGACCAACAATTCCGACCACCCGACCTGGATGAAGTGAAGATAGCCATATCGAAGCTTAAGTCCAACAAAGCTGCGGGAGCGGATGGCTTGACTGCCGAGCTCTTCAAAGCGGCAGGCGATGACCTGGAAAGGAGCATACACCAACTCATCTGTAAAATATGGTCGGACGAAAGTATGCCCGATGAATGGAACCTCAGCATTGTTTGTCCGATTCTCAAGAAAGGAGACCCTCTGAACTGCTCCCACTACAGAGGCATCAGTCTCCTTAACATCGCATATAAGATCTTATCCGCCGTATTATGTGAACGCCTGAAGCCGTTTGTCAACAACCTGATAGGTCCATATCAGTGTGGTTTCAGGCCAGGAAAGTCCACCATCGACCAGATATTCACACTACGGCAGATCTTGGGGAAGACCCATGAGCTTCAGATCGATACCCACCACCTATTCATCGATTTTAAGGCCGCGTGTGACAGCATCTATAGAGACGAGCTATATAGAGCAATGTCTAGTTTTGGCATCCCTGCCAAACTCGTGCGTCTGTGCAGGATGACGATGGAGAATGCACGCTGCTCCATCAAGGTCGGTAAAGATCTCACCGAGACCTTTGATGTCCAGAAAGGATTTAGACAAGACGATGCGCTGTCATGCGATTTTTCAACATCGTACTTGAAAGAATAGTGCAAAACTCATGAGCAAACACAAGAGGCACTATCTTTCAAAAGTCTGTCCAACTACTCGCATACGCCGACGATATTGATATAATCGGGAGAAAGCAGCGTGATGTCAGTGGCGCTTTCGCGAGTATTGAGACGGAAGCGGCGAAAATGGGTTTAGCGGTCAATGAGGGCAAGACCAAGTATATGCTGTCAAGCAAAAAGGACAACCAACACCGACGTCTCGGACAGAACGTCACCCTCGACAGATAAAACTTTGAGGTAGTTAAGGACTTTGTCGACCTAGGCTCCGCTTTAAATACAGACAACGACACCAGCGCTGAGATCAAGCGAAGAATAACTCTTGCCAACCGCTCTTTCTTTGGGTTAAGGAGGCAATTGAGTAGCAAAGCCCTCTCTCGGAGAACAAAAGTCACCCTTTATAAGACTTTAATAATCCCGGTCCTGCTCTATGGCGCAGAGGCATGGACATTATCAAGAATGGATGAGGGTGTCCTTTGTTGCTTTGAGTAAAAAATTCTTCGGGCGATCTTCGGTCCCGTCTGCATTGACGGTGAGTGGAGGAGGAGATACAACGACGAACTTTATGAACTGTACAGCGACCTCGACCTAGCCAGAAAGGTGAAGATTCAACAATCCAATAAGATGGCTGGGCATATACAACGGATAAAACGCCAACTCTCCAGCCCGAAAAGTCTTCAAACCCGCCCCCGAGGGACAGCGCAGTAGAGGAAGGCCAAGACTCAGGTGGCGCACGCAAGTGGAAGAGGACCTCAGCCAACTTAGCGTGCGAAACTGGAGGCAGCTAGCCAGGGATCGAGCTAGCTGGAGAAGCTTGTTGACTGAGGCCCAGGTCCATCCCGGACTGTAGCGTCACCTAAAGAAGAAGAAGAATATGTCTTGTATGTGAGACTTGGGTTAATAATAATGTTAGCCTAAAAAATTGTAAATACGTTTGTTACAGATTGGATCGAGAACGTAGAATTAATGGTGTTGCCATTGTAATAAAGAAAACAATTCGCCATAACGTACTTCCAATTGTAAATACTACGGTAGTGGAAGCGATTGGAGTAGAAATTATTTTAGCAAATTTCTCCAGATTGAAAGTTTTTTCGGTATATCTTCGGGGGGGTAAATGAAACCCATTCCAAGCTGTAAATTTCCGAAATGATCTTAGATAGTTGCTCAGCAATGATCGACTTGTAATAGGTGGTGATCGAAATTGCCGCCACCGTGATTTAGGATGTTTGAAGGCTAATCGTTGGGGTAATATATTAGCAAATTTATCCCTGAGACACCCCTTTAATATAATGTACCTTAACAGCCCAACATATGTATATACCAAACTCAAGCAGATTTTCTCCATCTAACATTTTTAACTAATATTCCTAACTTGTTAATACATCCCGTTCCTAATAATGCCCTAAGTTCACTTACCTGTAATATGTAATATTTTACTTACCCCTATGTTAAAAAATGTGCAATATTTAGACTATTAGAATGATAACTGGAATCTGTTTAGATCTTACCTCCCTTCAAGTATTCGTAATTGTCCGATAGATCTAAATTATTTTAATAGTAGTCAACAAGTAGACTCAGTTTTTAATAATTTCGAAAATAAAATAACTGAAAGTATTCGTTTAACAGTGCCGTCCAAAAATCCATGTCAAAGAGTGATCGTTCTCCCACCTTATATTTTACAACTTATCAAAATCAGAAATTTATATAGAAAGCAAAGTTATAGATTATCCAACGATCTTAGGGAAATCAATATGAATATGAGTAACAAATTAAGATCTCTTAATCCGAATTCAAACCCTTTTTGGAATATGACTTAAATTCTTAAAAAGAGAAATATCCAAGTTCCCAATCTCGAGATCTCTGGCTCCATTATAGTAACATCAGCTGAGTCCAATGCGGAACTACTAGCAGATGCCTTTATGGAAAATCATTCTGCTTTTCAAAACAGCTCTATTACTGCTTTTGGGTCAATGGTTATAAACAAGGTATCTTCGTTCAACGATATGGAGTTCGAAATACTATCAAATATATTCATTACCAAAGAAGATATACAGTTTATAATTTCAAATTTCCGAAATTATAAAGCCCCTGGTCTAAATAAAATTAACAATTTAATTCTAAAAAAACCTGCCAATAAATACTATTAGTTTATTAACTTTTATAATCAATAGTTGTATCAAAATACAATATGTGGCTAAAAAATGGAAAATAGCAAATATAATTCCCCTTTTGAAACCAGGTAAGTAGGTAAATATTCCAAAGAGTTATGCTATTTTCTCTACACGTAAAAGAAAGGATTGTTTTATGCCTCGGAGAAATTTAAAAATCAACAGCAATGAAATACCCTGAGTTAACTTAGTTAAGTACTTTGGTGTGTACTTAAAAGTTAACTTTTGCGGACCATGTTAAAAATGTCTTAAATAAATTGAATGTTGCTATTTAAATGCTTTACCCTATTATAAATCGGAATTCATTACTAAGCAAACAAAATAAAATGATAATTTGTAAAGTAATCTTTCAAGCGTTGATAACATATGCCTCGCCTGTTTGGGGGAAATGTGCTAAAACACATATAAAAAAAAAACTGCAAACCGCTCAAAATAAAGTATTAAAACTGATGTTGGGTCTTCCATGGGATTCCCCAACAATGATTTTGCATGAAAAGGCAGGTGTCCTTCAAATTGCAAGGAGAATTGAAATACTCAACGAAAAACTCTTTTCAAAATGTACATATGCTAAAAATCCATTCATTAACATATTAGCAAATCAATGAAAATGTAATAAATGTAATTGGATCTTTGTATTCAGCTATACTCTAAAGCTTGTTTGTTATTATTTGTCTCCCTTTATAATTTATCTATATATTTATTGAACCTGTTAAAATTCATTGTCTAGATATTGATTATCAATTTAAATATATTAATATATAGTTATTTACCTACAATATTTACCTATATTTATTTATTTATTTATTTATTCATTTGCTTTTTTGTTAATTTATTTATTTATTTATTATGTATTTTGCATCAATTAAAAATTTGTATTGTAATTGTAAACAATTACATGAATCATAAATTTCGTAACTCAATTCACTACTTATTGTAAATACTTCCTTAATGTAAGTTTTATCCTTTAACATACAACATGTAATTCTATCTCTCTATTTGAATGAATGTTTTTCTTATAGTTTTCCTTCAAACTAAATTTAGATTAATGTACGAGTAATTAGCTACAATTTATGTTTCTCAGTAGTAAGATATATTTGTACCATCATATTTCTGTGCAAGCTGTGCTAAAAACAAATATAAATATGTATATTTTTCTATGAAGCAATAAATATATCTATCTATCTAGTATCCATGCAACAAGATGAGTAAATAAAATACCAGCATTTAGTACAAGAAGCGTTATTTTTAATTGAAAGAACAAAGTGTCTAAATTTTATAACTAAAAAAGTAACTGAAAAGTCCTATGGGAACTTTCCCGCAACAAGGTTTACTCTCTTTCCCGTTCTTGTCCCTTCGTTCCCTCTTTTCTTTGGAGTGAGAAGAACGAGCTCTGGCGGAGGAGCGAAGAGCGAACGAGGGAGCAACGGACGAGCGACGGTGGTATGCAGGCGGACTGCCAAAGTAATAGGACACACCCCAACGTTGTATCAACTTTCGAAGTCAGGTTCGATGGGTTCGACGATGGGACGACGACCCCTTTGAAGCCAGCACCCCACCGATGGATCACCAAGGGAGCAGCAGAGGCTGTAGGCGGACGGCCAGGTCACGAGATAGCCTTCAACGTGGGAACATAGAAACATAAAACAAAAACAATGAAATCAATACAATAAATAATAATAATCATTAACAATCAACAACAACAATATCAACACATAAACAACCATAATAACAAAACAACAATAACAAAAATCATAACAAAATACCAGGCGGGCGGAAGGGCTCACAACATAAATAAACAAAGAAACAAATAAATATATGTAAGGAATCACCCCGATCGCCGGTCCACCGAAGTAGTAAAGTGGCACACATGCACTTGTACTTAGCTTTGTTTGGGGCGGCAGTCTAGAGAATAGCTAGATTGGGGTATAATCCTAACCTTCCTTCTTCGTCCGAACACTCCAACGACCATTGTTGCGTGCAAATTACGCCCCAAAAATGCTCCACTCAACAGATGTCGATACCACCAGCAATGGCCGAGAGCCCACCCTAAATTACATTGTTAGTTCAACGAGTCTAAATTGTAAACCCCCAAACATCCCCAAATTGAAAAAAAAGAAAATTGTTAAGAAAGCCCACAATTCCCCACGACCGTCACCCCTATTTTCTCGTCTGCATGGAGACTTACGGCCCCTTCCTTTAAATGCATTCTAGAGAAAATTTTCCTCTCTAGTTGGTGGTCAATAGTTGAGCTACCCTTAATTGTCCCCCAAAAGTGTCCAGGGTCCGAGGGTGTAATATGGACCCAAGCCGTCGACAGACAAAACGAACACGACAAACTTTACAAAACATCGATTGGTGTGATTGGGTGGTTCCGCAAGGAGAAGCTGTCGGAGCTCTGGAAGTGAAGTCCCATTTACAATACTGCGAGATGCGATACGAGAGTCGCATCTAAATTCGAATGCGAAAGCTCTCGCATTCAGACATCGGACGTCTGCTTACAACGATGCCAATCATGGGAAAAATAGACCGCAAAACTATAGTTTGTGTAACATTGTGCTTTTTAACCAGAAAAAAATATATAAAAAAAGAAAAAGTAATAGATGGTGATCAATTTTTAAAAAGGTTTTTAGCACACGGTGGTTCCAGGTTTTTGTATTCGTTGCAGTTTAAGATATCATTGCCAACTGTTAGCGCAATTATAAATGAAACCTGTGAAGTACGAGGGCGGGTCAATAAGTCCGTGACTTTTGGATTAAAACACAGATTTTTTGATAAAAAAATAATTTTATTTTTCAACGTAGTCTCCCTTGAGCTCTATACACTTTGTCCAACGCTTCTCCAATTTTTTTATCCCTTCCAAAAAAAATGATTTGTCGAGGTCCTCAAAATAGGCCTTTGTTTGCTAGATGACTTCATCATTGGAGTCAAATCTTTTTCCACCAAGCCATTTCTTCAGGTTTGGGAACAAGAAGTAGTCGCTCGGAGCCAAATCTGGAGAATAGGGTGGATGAGGGAGCAATTCATAGCCCAATTCATGGATTTTTGCCATGGCAACTGCACATGTGTGCACCCTTGCATTGTCTTGGTGGAAAAGAACTTTTCTCTTGGCCAAATGAGGTCGTTTTATTTTCAAATCGTCATTGAATCGGTCCAATAAGTTGTCATAATATTCCCCATTGATTGTTCTTCCCTTTTGAAGGTAGTCAATGTGGATTATCCCGCGTGCATCCCAAAAAACAGTCGCCATAACTTTATTGGCTGACAAACCCACCTTGGCCTTCTTTGGCGCCGATTCACCCTTAGAAACCCACTGTTTTGACTGTTGTTTGTTCTCTGGTGTGTTGTGATGGATCCATGTTTCGTCCACGGTTACAAAACGGCGCAAAAACTCCTCCATATTGCGATTAAACAACGCCAAACCTTCCTGTGAAGTTGTTACACGATTGCGTTTGTGGTCGACTGTGAGCAAACGCGGCACCCATCTTGCGGAAAGCTTTCTCATGCCCAAGTGATCATTCAAAATTGAAACCACTGAGCCATGCGAGATCCCTACGGCTTCCATAATCTCTCGCACTTTCAATCTTCGGTCGGCCAACACCATATCGTGAATTTTTTCGATTGTTTCGGGTGTAGAGACCTCAACTGGGCGTCCAGGACGTTCGGCATCTTCAGTGCTTGTACGGCCACAACGAAATTCAGTAAACCACTTTTTTACCATTGAAATCGATGGTGCAGAGTCCCCATAGTATTTATCAAGCTTAGCCTTGGTCTCGGTAATGGTTTTTTTTCGCAAGAAATAATGCTTAATAAGCACACGAAATTCACTTTTTTCCATTTTCTCCTCAAATTAGTGGGTAGTCTGATAAAAAAAGCTGTCAAACACAAACTAACTGACGCAGCAAGTTTAAATTTTGACAGGAGTCAACTGACAGATTCCTGTTGACAGGAGCAGTGTTGCTGTTTCAGTAAAGAGGTCAGAAATTCAAAAAGTCACGGACTTATCGACCCGCCCTCGTACATTGTTAATAATGCAATTGCATCATCCGCGTGTGCGTTCTCCATATTTTCTTATTGAAAGTTACAGCAAAAGTGATGTTCCGCAACTCGGTTAATCATGTGTTGCCAAATGTCAACGAACAAATCGCACGAACATATTCGCCGTGTATGACCAGCTTAAGCTACGTAAATTTTTAAATATTGTAATATTTCGACTAGGGTTCGAAATGATAAAACGTTATTCTATTTCAAAACACTTATGCCCCTTTTCTGATTGTTATGTGGTCACAACTCACGAATGCCTGTGATGCGAAAACTGTGATACTTGCCTAATAAGGTTTCTTGTGAGCATTCAGCTGTTTGGTATTCTCGCCAATACCTCACAAGAAATAGTTACCACGGTGTGGTGAATTCATTATTCTGTCAAAAAATTACTTTTTATTTTTTTGACAATCATTATTTAATAGAAGTTTGTGAAATAAATAATAATATAACGAAAAATGGCGGAAAAATTTAATGAAACAGTCATCGATTAATGAGAAAGCATCATTCCTTCCCTACAAATTCCGTAGATTTTTTTTAATCTTTCCTCTTATTTGCCTATTTCACTCACAAGCACTGACTCCTCCATTTTTTTTTTTCAAAATTAAAAATTTAGCCTTTAATTTTCTGTTGTGACCGGGTTGTGAACTGCTCAATAGGACATCATACATACAGATTCAAGATACAGATTATACATGTATTGAACTTTTGAAAGCTCGATATCAGATACAGATTCAAGCTTCAGATTCACATTCTGAGCTCCTTTTCTGTCGCTTTCCAAAAATCAACTTAACTCACGCTGTTTCTCATTCTGTATTTTTACCACATTTGTCGGGTTCTAGTTCTTATTCGTATCTTCTGGTTTGAAACTGGGGTAATAAATGAATTCACCAGAAGAGAGAGAGAGAGAGAGAGTTTATGAATGATGTATGATCCTAAGGTTATGCAATACTGGATTCCTGATTTTATCACATCTATATATATATCTATATGTAAAATAACCTATTTTTTTACACGTTTTACCAAGGTTCTTCTTAACCGTTTGGCAAAAAAAAACACATTCTCCACATCTACGCGAAATTACCTTTCATTCGGATCAGTAGAACGGTGTAAAAGTGTACGACAAAAATAGGCAGCACGTATTTATATATAGATTTGCAATACTGATCTCTTAAAGATCTGCATGCTGTTTTGCACTCTTTTTCTGAAAAAAAAGAATTAAAATTTCTTCAACAATAGAACATTAAAACAAAACAGAAAAGTTTTGCAATCCAATTTTGTTTTTGCAGCAATTTTATTCCAAATTTTTTCTTTTATTTCATTGTTTTCATATAGCCGGTGCCTCTTGTCATAAATACATTTCTGTTCTTTTATAGTTTCAATTAGATGTTCCACTTCATCTGAATTTAATTTTTGCATCTCCACAAATATACTAAAACACCACTTACAAATGACAAGCTCAAAATGAAAACAAAAAAACCTTAGCTGTCATGCATTGCGAGATGCGGGAGTTTTCCATATTTTCGAAATTGACTGCGATGCTCGCTGCGAGACTCACATTATTGTAAACGAACACATTGAATTACATGTAACGGAAATATTTTTGACAGTTTATGCGCTCTCGTTTTCGAACAACGTATCGCATCTCGCAGTATTGTAAATGGAACTTGAGTCCCTTTGCTCTGGCAGCTGAAATAGTGAAACTGCTTATGAATGTGTGTGTGTGAGATGTTTGAGATGTGTGAGTGGGAAGTAGCCGTAACGCGCGGCTAGTTCAATTAACAACAACAACAACAGCCGTCATTGCGGAAAGTCGAAAAATCAAAAAAAGAAAACGAAAATCTAAAAGACGAAAAAAAAAATTACAAAAAAAGAAAAAAAGAGACCGGACAAAAATAAGATAACCACAGGGAAGAAACCGAACCAACAAAAACCAAGAACCAAGACGAAACCGAGCAAGGAAAAATTACACAACGAACAAACAGAACGACACAACGACCCAAAGCAGCAAAGACACCTAGAAACGAAGAAACGATAATACCCAGAGCCAACGAGAAAAAAAGAACAGTAACCCGAGACGAACACAAATAACCCGACGACGCAACCCCAACTACCCTGTGACTGTGGCGGGAAGTATCCAACCCATTCACAGGAGCGACCCCAAGTAGGAAGGATAAACAGATAAATACCCCTTTTGACATATACCTATATACAGATACATATATACAGGGTGAGTTTTTTAACTTCAGACATCCAAATTACTCGAAAAGTACGAAATATCGCGAAAAATGTTTCAGACAAAAGTCACATGGTTCTGAAGGGGACATAAGATGGTGACCACGAGTTTGACCTTGAGCCCCATTTGCAAGGTCAAACGAAGGTCACTTTTAATTTTTCAAATGATAATTCCTGATTTTTATTGCTCAATCGTATTCCTCAAGGGGGCACACGACTTTGTCTCAAAGTTCTTATTCATTCAGTGCTAGATACCACTGCACTAGCACACCTAAATCATTAATCGGTTTCCAACGTTGTTAGGGTGTTACAAGTTGGATATTTGTTTTAAGGAACTGATTATTATTAGTAACGTTTTTTAGATGATTAATGCAGGCTATTTCAATTCAAGAGAAAATTGAAATGATATTGATTTATGGAGAAAGTGGAAGGAACATCGATGGTGCTGTTGCCCTTTACGCCCAACGTTTCCCAGACCAGATACGATCGCGCGCTTAATTTTATCGGGTCATCCACTGGTGTGGAAGTGTGCAACAAAAGAAAAGGAATCGGTCAGATAGGGTGGCTGTTGAGGACAATGAAATAGCAGTGTTAGCTGCCGTTCCACACGATCCTCACATTAGCACTCGCCAAATAAGTCGTGAATCCCGTATTTCTCAACCGATTGTCTGTAAATACCATCCTTATCATGTTTCAATGCATCAAGAACTTTCTAGTGAGGATTTTCGCAACCGGGTTTCCTTTTGTCAATGGGCACTTCAGCAAATCGAACGAGGTGTTATTCTCTGATTAGTCGACTTTCACCAACCACGGTACAGTCAATTGACATAATATGCATTACTGGGCTACCGAAAACCCTTTTTGGTTGCGACAAGTTGAACGCCAGCACCCTCGGAATGTTAATGTTTGGGCGGGAATTATTGGGGATAAATTAATAGGTCCATATTTTATTGAAGGCAACTTGAACGGCGAAAAGTAGGCAAACTTCTTGCGGGACCATCTTCTTGCCGAAGACGTTCGTTTAAGACTCTTTCGACGATTTTCATTGTGTGTGCCATCAGCTTCATTGAACGGTAGTTGTTGCATTCTCGAGTGTCACCTTTTCCTTTGTATAATGGAACCAAGAACCTACTTCTCCATCGATTCGGCATAGGTTGTCCACATTTTAATTTATTTAAAAGTTTCGATAGCCATTCGCTGCCGATTCCCTCCATCTTCGACCAAAACTCTGATGGAATGCTGTCTGGTCCCGCCGCTTTACCCCGCTTCATTTTTCCGATTACTATACTTATGTCTTCGATTGAAAAGTCCGAAACTTCCTCCTCGAATAGACCAGCTGTCGACACGATATCACGTGGAAACTGTTTGTTAAGCAACTCCTTGCAGTATTCAAGCCACCGGTCACAAATTTCCTTTTCATTTCTTAGTAAGCACTTTAGTATTGTACGACGTTTGAACTTCTTGTATAGCTTGTCTTCTATCCGCCTATCGTGAGGATATTTGTTCCAACTCCTGGTACAGGTTTTCCGCTGCTCCCGCTTGAGTTCGAGCCAGGACTTTCTCTATGATCTTTCTAAGACGCTCGTATTCAAGAGCCAGTCGAGCTTTTTGGATATCGTCGCTCCGATCGCATTTTGTCCATGCTTGAAATGCATTCTTCTTGTCGGCCACAGCTCGTTTGGTTTCGTCATTCCAGCACCATGTTTCTTTGCCGATGTGATGGTATTTCGATATAGTCCCCAGATGGGACTTTGCGAGTGTTATGCATTCCTCGTGCATGCTGTTCCACATTTCTTGCGGGCTAAGTGTGTCTGCTATACCATTTATATTTTGAAGTACTTCGTTAGCCAGTGCGATAAATCTTGCTCTTTGTTTCTTCGATATATTATACCTCCGGATTTTTGGCTTTCCAAACGATGCCCGTGTTTTCGGTGGTTCCGCTGTGAAAAATTCTGTAATGAGCAGACGGTGTTGGCTTGCTAGCGATTCTCCAAGTATTACTTTACAGTCCTTAACACGGTTTCTCATCGACATTTTGCAGAGGTGATAATCTATTTGCGTTTCGAGACTTCCGCTGCTATAGATTATAAGATGTTGTTGATGTTTAATAAACATTGTGTTTATGGCGGTTAAGCGGTAAGCCCTACACGCTATAAGGATGTCTTTGCCAGCTGAATTTCTGGTTCCAAAGCCTTTACCGCCGTGGCAGTCCTCATAATCAACATTTTTTTCTCCGACGTGGCCATTTAAATCGCCGCCTACGAAGAGCATCTCATCGATAGGTATGTTTCTAAGCAAATTACCGAACTCTGATCAAAATTTATCTTTCTCCGATTGGTCGCATCCATTTTGTGGAGCATACGCGCCAACAATGTTTCACGTTTCATTGTGTATGACGAGTTTAACACTCATCAAGCGGTCTCTTATTTTCAAAATACCAACGATGTTGTTTAGAAGATCCGCTGGAACAACGATTCCAACACCGTTTCGTCCATTGACCGTTCCATGGTGGAACATCTTAAATGCCTTAGTTTTTAAATCAAGAAAACGCGCTTTATTTCCTGTATTACACCACTTCGTTTCCTGTACGCACAGGATTTGTAGAGTTCTGCGACGCATAATCGCTTCCAGTTCTAAACTTTTTGAGGTCATTGATCCGAGGTTCCAACTTGCAAACCGAAGTTTAGGAAAATATTTTGGAAACTTCATTTTGCCCGCCCCCGGAATCCGTCGGGCTGTGACACAAGCACTTCTGCTTGCTCTGGGATCACCCGAGTGCGATGCAATCGTGATGCCCAGCGGGGTAGTGCTATTAATTGCGATCATTTCCATGAAGTGTATCTTAAGTTTGAGTGGTTTGACACTTGTATGCTCATTTCAAAATGATTGCCTGTTCTTTTACCCCACCGGTAGTCTCTAGACACGGGAACCCACTGATTGCATACAAACTTGTGGGAGGGTTTTAAGGTGTTAAAGTGCCACAGGCTCATTTTTGGTGTCATAATTGCCTGTATATGATTGGTATCCCATTTAGTCGCCTACTAGGAACTACGCTCACTCCAACTGTAAGAAAACGAGGTCGGAAAAAGAATTCCTGGATTTCTCAGATGGCAAATGCGCAACAACGTCTGGGGTTAACCACTGAAGCGATCCAGGACCCAGCTTTATGTAGACGCGTTCTGCGGTCTGCGACATTAGCCAACCCAACAAGCGGAGCAGCAGCGATGCAGTAAAAATGGGAAACTCGTTACGCATAAGTTCGTATAAGAAGGAAAGGGTTAATAAAAGGATAAGAGGAAGAAGTTTGACACGCATTAAGTAAACATTGTAATTTTATTAAGTAATACGATCCAATAAATTATAAATTATTATTTTTATCGTTTTTAAGTATTTCAAGAACATATTTGTTGACTCGTTTAATTTAAAAATTTCAGAAATGTTATTTATTTTTATTTACTATAAATAATAAAAAGGGTGGTGTTTTTGATGTTAGTTTTCATCACCCGGAATAGGAAACGTGTACCAGTATTGTTGAACTAATAAGATTTCTTGACTTTTTCGCAAAATTTTACCATTATAGCGTGGTATTTGTGGAAAACACAGCGTTCAATTTACACAGATTTAGTTTTTCCCTTTCTTTTTCTTTCTTATTGCAATGAATGCAAAAACTGAGTAACGAATTGGGAATTTGGTAAAAAATGAATGGAACAAAATTGTTAAAAAAGTGTTAACTAATGAGTCCCTAAACAAAAATATACCAATCAGATTTGAAAAATCTATGTCTTTTTGTCCAGATGGCAACGATTAGTAAAAGGCCTCGTAGAAGTAGCATCTTCCGACAGGTGCTAGTTCCTTAAATGACGAGAATGAGCCTCTGCAGCCGAACATCTTGCAGCTCTGCTAATAAGTCCTTCTTCACGCCTCCCCGTGGCGCCATCTGGGAATCTCACTAGAGGTTGCGAAGGATTAGTGTCGGAAAAACAAAACAAGAACTTTTCCGGGCTACTCCGACATATTTGGAGCTCAGGCCGGAAAGGATTTCCAGGACTTAGTCAGGGTCTTGGGAAAGAGATGGTGGCGGACGAGCCCTATAAGGGCCAACGGCAGTGCTCACATCCCGGAACGGGTTACTGGCTTCGATGTAACCGACCCCTCGTCCTAGGTACATTAAAAATGGAACTGGTCCTCCAGGTTGGTGGTTGTGCCGCCGGGGTATCTGCCCGGCCATTAAGAAAAACAAGAGGTTACGAATCATCGACAAGCCTCGGATATGGACGGATCTACTGTTGATAACCCACGATCGAGGAAATTGAGAGATGCTACTCCAGGAATGAGTTTCGGAAGTTTTACCAAAAGTTAAAAATAACATGCCGCGGAAACAAACCCCGAACCGAAGCCTGTAGAGATGAACAAGGGAGCATCGCAGTAGAATCGCAGTCGATGCTGAGGATTTGGAAAGATCATTTCTGCAGACTGTATAACGGCGATGACGGACCAAATACCGCTGTCAGGCAGAGTCAACCTTTCAACCTGGACGATGATGACCAACAATTCTGTCCACCCGACCTGGATGAAGTGAAGATAGCCATATCGAAGCTTAAGTCCAACAAAGCTGCTGGAGCGGATGGCCTGACTGCCGAGCTCTTCAAAGCGGCAGGCGATGACTTGGTAAGGAGCATCCACCAACTCATCTGTAAAATATGGTCGGCCGAAAGTATGCCCGATGAATGGAACCTCAGCATTGTTTGTCCAATTCTCAAGAAAGGAGACCCTCTGAACTGCACCAACTACAGAGGCATCAGTCTCCTCAACATCGCATATAAGATCTTATCCACCGTATTGTGTGAACGCCTGAAGCCGTTCGTCAACAACCTGATAGGTCCATATCAGTGTGGCTTCAGGCCAGGAAAGTCCACCATCGATATTCATACTACGGCAGATCTTGGAGATACCCACCACCTATTCATCGATTTTAAGGCCGCGTATGAGAGCATCTATAGAGACGAGCTATATAGCGCAATGTCTAGTTTTGGCATCCTTGCCAAACTCGTCCGTCTCTGCAGGATGACGATGGAGAATGCACGCTGCTCCATCAAGGTCGGTAAAGATCTCACCGAGACCTTTGATGTCCAGAAAGGATTTAAACAAGGCGATGCGCTGTCATGCGATTTTTTCAACATCGTACTTGAAATAATAGTGCAAAACTCACGAGCAAACACAAGAGGCACTATCTTTCAAAAGTCCGTCCAACTATTCACATACGCCGATGATATTGACATAATCGGGAGAAAGCAGCGTGATGTCAGTGGCGCTTTCGTGAGTATTGAGACGGAAGCGGCGAAAATGGGTTTAGTGGTCAATGAGGCCAAGACCAAGTATATGCTGTCAAGCAAAGAGGACAACCAACATCGACGTCTCGGGCAGAACGTCACCCTTGACAGATATAACTTTGAGGTAGTTAAGGACTTTGTCTACCTTGGCTCCGCTATAAATACAGACAACGACACCAGCGCTGAGATCAAGCGAAGTATAACTCTGGCCAACCGCTGTTTCTTTGGGTTAAGAAGGCAATTGAGTAGCAAAGCCCTCTCTCGGACAACAAAAGTCACCCTTTATAAGACCTTAATAGTCCCGGTCCTGCTCTATGGCGCAGAGGCATGGACATTATCAAAAATGGATGAGGGTGTTCTTGGTTGCTTCGAGAGAAAAATTCTTCGGGCGATCTTCTGTCCCGTCTGAATTGACGGTGAGTGGAGGAGGAGATACAACGACGAACTGTACGGACTGTACAGCGACATGGATCTAGCCAGAAGAGTGAAGATCTGACCGAGGATCTGAGAGATGGCTGGGTCATGTAGAGCGCATGGACACCAATGCTCAGGTCCGAAAAGTCTTCGAATCCGCTCCCGAGGGACAGCGCGGTAGAAGAAGGCCAAGACTCAGGTGGCGCACGCAAGTGAAAGAGGACCTCAGCCAACTTAGCGTGCGAAACTGGAGACAGCTAGCCAGGGATCGAGCTGGCTGGAGAAGCTTGTTGACTGAGGCCCAGGTCCACCCCGGACTGTAGCGCCACCTAAAGTAAGTAAGTATGTCTTTTTGTTCAATGGCAATGGATCTTGGAATAGAAGTTAATTGCTGTTTGAAATGAAACACCGATAAATAGTTGGATTTTTAGTTGTTTCCTTAAAAATAAATAATATAATTTTGCATGCACTTTACTCTTGCACTCTTTTGTAGTAATTTCATCGCTCATGTTCTAACTCCCCGACAAATCGTTCAATAATCGCGCATTTTATTTGGAATCAGAGCATGAAAAATGGTAGCTGTTAATTGTTTTCTTCAAAATCGGTCCAACGAGAATGTCAGGCAGTGATCAATCGGGAAGTAGATATATTTTTTCAATTAAGATATTCATGTAAGAAAACTACCCCATTTGCCATATAGCACTTTTATTTCTCTATTTTAAGTTAAATGTGTCCAGTTACACGTATGTATATATTTACAACACTTTTGAAGAATTAGTTTATTCTTTATAGTACTTAGAAATAATAGTTAGATAGAAAGTTTGCTTATTGTTTTGGTTGCTGTTTGCTACTTAACTAGTATTTTAAAATCAATTTCACAAAAGGTTTGCGTTGAGTTAGATTTGCACAAATAAAAATATTTAAAGTGATCATTTATCCTTTTCATGTATTTATAAGAAATTAAAACAATAATCAAATTTCATGTATTTTGAATCTATACATACTCGTATTTCGGATATTCTAAGCTTATAAATTAATATTTTTCGGAACAGACCCTTCTGATTAAACATTCATGGTGAACCAAAAAATTTGCCCACACCGGGGTGAAGTGAAGAAATGTCAATACTTTGCTAACCCTAGATTCATAAACTATATTCATTCATAAACATAGGTCTGTGAGACCCCTTACCTTCAAAGTTATCTTATTTATCCTCTACAAAGATTTTTGCAAAAAAAAAATACATAGAATACATAAGAAACATTTATTATAAATAAATAAAAGAAAGAACTATAAAATTTGTTCACTCGGTGGAATCCTGACACCAGTTCCCGCGATGCTCCCCGCACATGGGACGTTTGCAGGAGGTGCAGCAAAATCTGGTCTTACGTTTTTTTTTTGTAATCGCAGAAAACAAAATTTTTTCTGAGTTGATTTTCGGAATTCACTGAGACACATGGCAAAGTATCACCTAAAATGGCATCAATATTCCTTTCTAGGCATCGCCTTAAAGTTGATGCCGGTATTGATGACGGTGCCAAATTTCTATTTCCGTGAGTTGTGGAAAGCAGTTTTGGCCTGAAAGATACTAATGTAGATTTGCCATCGAAACAAAACATTGAATATCCTGTCTGTCTTGGTTGCAAAAGTTGTGGAGGGATCTCTCGCTTGTTAGACCGTATTTTACCAACAATTGTTAATTGGTATGTCTCCTGCAATAGCTCTTTTGCTAATGGCACTGACGTGAACCAGTTATACATGGTCACATTACGATTACTACCTCGCAGAGTTTCCGTAAGTTTCTTGACGAAAAAAGATGCCAATGGTTCTCCGTTCGAATTTGTGCCCTTTCCCATATATGGTATCGCATCTAGCATATAGTTTGTCTTCGAATCACAAATGATTACTGTTTTTATACCATATTTGTCAGGTTTTGGTGGTATATACATGGACAACGTCCACGAAATCGCAGTAGCTGTTCATCCACAGTCACAAATGAACCGGCCTTGTAACTGTCTCGACATACAGCAATAATCATTTCCCATATTTCCCTTACTGGCGCAAACTCATCAACAGCTTTTCGATCTTCTCGGGTCGTTTTATCATCGAATCTTAAACAGTTTCGTAAAAAATCGAACCTATCTTCGGACATAACTGAATTATATTTAGTTCCACTTTCGGTTGGATCAAACAGCTCTGCGCTTGTGGGATGGTTCTCTTTTTTTCTTGCTGTTAATAAAAGCAATCCTATCAAGGCATTTATTTCTTCAGTACAAGTATCACTAGCTGTAGCTGTTTTATCCGTGTAATTTGCTCTTTTAGTAGAGACCTCTGTATTGTTGTGAAATACAATGATATTCACTATCGAATCAGAAGCAAACAATTTGAATTGGTCTCGTGGATTTATTACATTTTTAGCTGCATTTTTCGGCCCTTGAATAATGTGAATTATGTTTCTTGCTTGAGTTCGGAAAGTGGTAACTTGAGATGGGTTTACTGACCACTTGTGACCGTTCTTGTCTCTCAGATTGCTAATTGATGGGATAATTATTTGAGTTGCTGGTTGTCCTGAACTCACCTGTTCCAATAGAGGTTGCTCACTATCTGATGAATCGGAGGAATTGAAACAACGGCGGCGGCGACAATGATTTGACGTTTGAAGAGGTTCGTCATCAGAATTACTTGAATCATCTGTAGGTCGTTCACTTTCAGTCTCTAAAACATCTTCGACTTCACTGCCAAAATCATTCGGAGGAAGATCGTCTTCATCGTCTCTGGCTAATAGTGAATATATTTATTCTGAGCTTAGAGTAGCCGTGCTGAAGAACAAATCAAATTGATTGCAAATTTATAATTAGCAAAGCGATTTACCAGACCCCTTGCACGTAAAATATCGAAAACAAAACAAAACTAAACGTCTATGCACCAACGAAACTTGCGCGACATTAAGCTCTCTTTGTTTCAGGAAGGTACTGAGATGCACGTATTTATAACTCTTTCACACCGCATGCTATGATTGATTAATCAACTGAGAGGGTCTGTGAGACCCATGTTTATGAATCTAGGGCTAAGTGGGCGCAAAACTGTAAGTGAAAATAATTATTTGCTTTGTATTCAATAATTTAATAAGTTTATATTTTATAGACCAATCAATATGGCGAATCCCAAAAAATGCGGTTTAGGATGCAAGACGCAAATCCACTTATACCGCCCACGATGCGAGGAATCCAGGTAAGTTTGTATTATGCATTGAAAAAAAATTCTTTTTGCACGATATTTAATATATTATTACGGGGGTGGATTTAAAAGTAAAACAACTTTTTAATCCGCTTGCGTGATATTGTAAAATATTTATTTGCATTTATAATATTTCCTCTCATTGATACTTTTTTTGTGGTTTTTTGGCGGGAACCTGAGCCCTTAAATGCGAATTTAATGGGCATTTTGTTTGTTAAAAGTTAATCAAGTTTATAGAGACACATTTCGTTATTTTTATTTATGTGCTTCGTTTGTTTGGACGTTTTAAGCTGCGTTAAAAATTTGTAAGTGTTTCTATAAAATAAAACTGTATGAATTTATTTGATAGAAACATATATATATATATACCTAGTAGGGACAAAAATACTGTTACACACATTTTCCTTCATAACTTTAAAACGACCGAATATTTTTCTTTGATTTTTTTTTTTATTTGTAATTAACGCACCTTTTCCATCAAAAAATTGCTTACAGCTGAGACCCACGCGGTCTGGATTCAAATCGGGACATGCAGATGGCCAGTCTTGAGTCCCTTTAAAGTCCGGAATATTGTTTTGAAGCCATAGTTGGGTAGTTTTTGCCTTATGCGCAGGCGCAGAGTCTTTCTGAAAGGTCCACTGTTGGTTCTAAAAAAGAGTGCTATAAAGTGGAGCAACAACCTATTCCAAAACGTTTTCTTGATACACTTTAGCCGATGTTTTCACCCTCTTTTCACAAAAATTAAGGCCTGTTACCCCCTCGTAGATTACCCCCCACCAAACCATTACTGTCTCTGGATGATGACCTTTTTCAACTCGTGGAATCAATTGTAAGGCTTCACTAGATGACCGGGCATAAATCCTATCATTCTGCTTATTGAATTTTTCCGGTACAGTAAAAATTTTTTCATCTGTAAACAGAATTTTTCTGTGAAGATTGTTTTCGTATTTCACAAGCAATCGCTTTGATTTTTCCACTCTATTCCGTCTAAGATCTGTTGTGAGCAGCTGTCCTGTACGACGATTGTAGGCACCAACGCCTAAGTCTTTTTTGATAATACGACTTATTGATTTGTGATTAATCCCCATCTCGCGAGCCATAATTTATTGCTTTCTTAGCGGATTTCTTCTTATTCTTGCCTTGACAGCATTGATGGCCGCTGCTGTTCGTACCGATCGCGGTCGCCCAGAACGTGGGTGGTCTTTTATATCTCCAGTCTCTTCAAATAATTTAATGTACCGATAAACGAACATTCGGCTGATCCCGAGCGGTTTGAGAATTTTAAAAATATCACTTTTTTCCACTTTACATTTATGTTAAGTTGCTACGGCAATACGGTTTTATTTATCCGTCCACTCCATGCCGAAACAAACCACAAACTGAAATTTTTGTAACAGGTGGGTAACATGGCAGTACATATTTCAATTCCAAATGTCAATATTTGGGTGCACTCTGTTCTTGTTAAGGTAAGGGATGCGTTTTGTACTGTAACAATATTTGTGTCCCTACTAAGTACATACTCGTGTCTGATGTAAACAATTCAGAGTATTTTAAATGGAATTAAGATAATTATGCCAGCGTAATAGAAAAATATGTCGATATTACAAGTATAGCCTTAAGAAAGTTACAATAAGTAAGAAATAGTTTGTAGCGATTCCTTGCGTTTTATCAAAACTAAATTTTCTATTTAATTTTCTATCTTCGAAAATCTCTCCACAACAAATTTACTCGTAAAATGCAACGACAACGTCACATCCTTTATGAGCCGCTGTAAAACCTGGTGTGCGATATTTCGCTCAAAATTCGCGCTCAGTTGTTAAGCAGTACCCATGCTTCCTTTCCGCCTTTCTACCAATCAGGCAGAATGCCATTTTGGTGATAGCTCTCTTGCAGGTACGTGGTGCGCGGAGTATTCCTAGTATATCTTTAATGGTGGAAAATAAAATCCCCAAGTTTCAGTGCAATAGTGTTCATTAATATCGAAAACAAAAAAATAAGTTCAGCAAAATAAATCGAATCAAAAAAAATCTAGTTTAAAACAAGGTAAGAACAAACGTACATCCGAAAGTGTATAAAAACGTCGTCTTCTTCTCTTTTTTTCCAGACACGTGTTGCTAGTAATCGTGAGTTATCTCTAAAATTAGGCATAAATCCTAATTAAATGGGTCATATTTCGATCGCTCAGGGTTATAACTAACAACTTGTGATATTATTTTAAATGCTAACCACTGGAGATATCACGATTGCAACACGTGTCATACATCGCACCTGTATGATCATATTGGACGAATTCTACGCTACTATCATCCGTATTAAAATCACCTTTGCGCCCTCACCTCAATCAAAAAGCTGATTAACTCACTATGACCAAGCTGTCATCAATCAAAAATCACATTCAGCACCAAAATTCGCTACGTTCCAATTTCAACAACGAAAAGTTACATAACTACCGACGAGAAAACTAAATTGAACTAAAAATTGAATATGTCTAAAATTTGATATGATAAACTTTAACTTAACTAAAAACTCTTAACCTAACTAAAGCATAAAATTTCGTAGTAAAATGTGTATTTAGCTCAAAATGAGATCTTTATTCTTAATCTAATTATCCTTTTGATTGAATGTATTAAACAAATTTGCCAAATAATTTGAAACTACTTAAAAACTAAAACCTAAATACCTATATTTAATGAAATCAAGCGATCCAGTGTGCACACCTGATCTGCAGCAGTAAACAAAGTAAGTACAAAACATATTCGTATAATCTAATTAATAATATCAAACCGTCGCGATCAAGTTTGGCATCTTTTGTTTAACAAACATACTAATTTACTTATACATATAGAATTTTTGCATAGTAACCTTAAAATTTATTTTCCTTTACTCAAACATACCTTCTGTAATGAATTAAAAATGTAATAAACTAGAATTCTTTGAATTGATACAATGATTTATTAGTGACGTTCGAATTATGGCGGGTGTGTATTTAAAGATGTGGAACTGTGATCGGTTTTCCTCGAAGTTAGGGGGTTGCTAACAATAGGCAGGCATAGCAATCGAGGTGCACCTTGTGCAAAGTAGGGTGGGCCAGTCCTGCAAGAAAGCATTGTGTCATAACAATGACTTTCTCAGCTAATTTACAGTATAGCTTAGTAGGTATATGTATGAATGCTCAGGATTTCCTGTATGCGTAATTTATCATTTGATTCGGCACGATAGTTATTTTGTAGGTAAGCGAGTGACAGCAAGATCCCCCCCATCCGACGAGCTCAGCCGAGCATCGCAAGCGTGCCACTCCGCTGTCACAAGGGACACTTCACCTTTCCCCACATGCTAGCAATAGCATGCAGACTACCGTTACCACAAGTTCAAGAAATATAAAAATGTGGTACTTTTTTACTTCATAAAGATTTTTTTTGTTTCATAAACTTGAGTGGTTTGTGTAAAGAAGTCAATTTGCTTTCCAAATTTGTGCGTGTTTCTATAAAGTAAAATTGCGGTGTAAATTAATAACATTAACTAAATAATATATTGGGTATAGTATTGCCCATCTGAAGCTATGACTTTTTCCCATCTTTCTGGCAATTTGTGGATCCCATCCCAAGAGAACTGCGCCGGCTTGGCAGCCAAGAATGAATCAAGCCAATTTTTGATATTCTGCTCTGATGTGAACCGTACTTCAGTGAGGGCGTTCTGCATCGACCGGAACAAGTGGTAGTCAGAACGGGCAAGGTTTGGACTATAAGGCGGGTGGGGTAAGACTTCCCATCCACTGTTTTCCAAATAGTTCTTAACTGGAATAGCAACGTGGGGCCGAGCGTTGTCATGATGGAAAATTATTGCCTTGTGTCTGGTCGCATATTCCGGGCTTTTTTCGGCTACTGCTCTCTTCAAACGGATTAATTGTGTTCGGTAGCATTGTCCATTGATGGTTTCACCCGGTGTTAGCAGCTCATAATATAGCACACCCATCTGATCCCACCAAATACAGAGCATTACCATCGCGCCATGGATATTCGGCTTTGCCGTTGATTTGGCTGGTTGGCCGAGTTTCACATATGATTTTTTGCGCTTGGGGTTATCGTAATGAATCCATTTTTCATCACCAGTAACAATCCGATGCAAAAATGACTTTCTTTTGTGGCGTTCCAGCAGCATTTCGGACATGCAAAACCGCCTTTCGACGTCTCTCGGCTTGAGTCCATGTGAAACCCAATTTCCTTGCTTTTGAATATACTCGTATCCAGCTGTTTTTAAACGTTTGGAAATGGCTGCTTGAGTGACACCCAAAGATTCTGCGAGCTCTTCTTGTGTTTGGCAACAATCTTCATAGAGTAATGCTTCCAGTTCTTCATCTTCAAACTTTTTTGGCTGCCCAGGACGTTCATCGTCTTCCAAGCCAAAATCACCACTTCTAAATCGTGGAAACCACTTTTGGCACGTTCGTTCAGCTAGCGCATGTTCACCATAAACTTCCACCAAAATACGATGACTTTCGGCAGCAGTTTTCTTCATATTAAAGTAATGAAGAAGAACTCCCCCCAAAAACGCTTTTTTAAGCACAAGATTCGACATATTTGAGTGAAAAAAAAATATTGTTTTTTACGCTTCAAATGAATGACATATACTTAAATGACGTACAATGACAGTAGCTTTCCAACGCATGTTCCAATGGAATAATACAAGTTACGCCATCTCTTAGCAAACCGCGCGAACTAAGTTATAGACCCAATACATAAACCCGTATTTATTTTTAAGCAACATTATGCTAAGGTTAACAATTTTCTAATTTAAGCATTTTAAAATAGAGAAAAATCGATATACACATCTGCATGTATTAAATATAGCTAGTTTTAAAAAACTTAAAATAAGTTCACGTAAGTAATAGTATTAAGAAAACGAGTGAGAGTGAATGTATATCGTTTTTTTTTTGTATGCATGTATGCATGGTCTTTTTCAATTTGAGAAAACAATTTTGCATTGTTTTTTTCAAATCTGATCTAGTAATCTCTTTCTTTAATAGAGAAATGTGGCGACGAATTTTAAACTTAGAAAAATTCAATAAGTCGCAGCGAGTATACGAAAAGCATTTCGCAAAGAACGTGTTTGTCGGGGAAGCCAAAAAAAATATCTGTGCCCATCGGCATTACCATCGAGACTGCTTAGGGGGGCATCAATTTCAGAGGTTTCCAGCATGGCGGTGACAACCGAAGTTGAGCCTGATTGTCCGAAGAGTAAGGTTCCAATATTGGTGGGAATAGATGAACTTCATTCTTTGGATAGCCAGGAGCCAACTTTGGAAGTGCCCGCTCGGGTGACAGAACAGATTGAAGACGAAGTCTTTTCCGAAATTCATAAAGATCTTGGCGGTTTGCAAGTACCGAGTTGACCGAGTTGACCTCCGTTCGACACGCACGTCATTAAATCGCGGCTGTCTGCAGTGACAAAAAAAAAAAAAAAACACCACCTCCCATTCCTACCTAATCCGTGCGCGTGTGCTCGCATAGAAAAGAGTGAAAAAAAAAAACAAAAATCCAAATTAAATAAATTAAAAAAAAAAAATACAAAAACACTTGTGCTGTGCAGTCGTGAAAAAAAAAAAAAATATATATATATATATATATTTAGTGCGGGCATCCTCTATCCCTGCCCCCGGTCGGAGTGCTGTTGCTTGCACTCGGTCACTGCCGTTGCTGTTATACGGCAATGGCAATGACTGAGTGCATGTAAAAACCGATGGATGGCAGGTTGCGAATGACAATTTTGTTGGTGTACTGTCTCATATTGTTGTAAGGTAAACCAACGTCTAGGTTTTCACTTCGCAGCCTTGCTTAGCATCGTCGGTGTTTGTGTTTTATTTGTTTTTTTTCATGTAATGGCTCAGTAATTCAGAGTGGACGTAGCAAATATTCGCGGGCTAAAAAGTAATCCTTTTTCTGCATACGTCCACGTCTGTAAATACAGTACAGCTATTTTGGCAATAAGTGAAACACAGGTAGACCCCCGCCCCCCTTGGGTACCCGATATCCTTCAAGATTCGACCACCACAGGTTACCAGTCTTTGGCCTTTTCCTCGGTAGTGCCGCTTAACACGCAGAGGAGTGGTTTGATATTGGCAACCTGACTATTATCGACTAGGTAGTCCTCCTCTTCTTACAAACTCATCAATTTGTTCATTTCCCTCTATATCGTAGTGTTATGGCACCCAGCACAGTCCCACTCGTTTCTTTATGCATAATGCTTTAAGCATTATATCTGGAGGCAAGCAAGAACTTCTAATTGGAAGACACTACTTGTATTCGGTGGTCTTATAATCACTCTTAGTTCTGGTGCTTCTGAGAAGATACCAGAATCTGTTCCTTCCTCTGATTTTGAGCCATATGTGAAAATTTCTATTTCATTCGGCCTGATTACTGCATTTTTTTGCCAGTCCTTCCTCTTCAGATATATTGTATCATACGGAATATCGAAGTCGATTAAGGAAGGGATTTCATCCATTAAAATAGGATTGCCTGGCAGTAGCTCCGCTAGGTTTGTGTCCGAGGCTACTGCTTTTAAAGTGATCCAGATTAGTGAGTCGAATCGCACTGCTGCCAGCAAGGTTTTTATATGTAAGTCAAGCGGTGCTAGCGACCACAGTTCTTTTGGGAGTGTGAATTGCGTTATCTTGTACTTTCTGGTAAAAAGAACCAGTTCCGTTTTGGAGGGGTTGACATTGAGACCACAGCTGCATGCCCAAGTGCTGATCGTCTTCAGCGCGACTTCCATAATCTCACTTGATCCATTTATTCCCAAAGACATTTTAAATTTTTTGTAACATAACTTTATTGAATAGTGACTCTCATGTGACATACTTTGCATCTAAGAGGCTATTCAATTCTCTTAGGAAATTGGTGACTTTCAGTCAAAGCAACGCAATATATGGATCGTTTTGATGTCGAAGGCTGTAGAATTGTATATCTTCTAAGATAATATCGAGCGATATCTCTTTGAAACGATAGCAAGTCATCTTCGGAGTCTATTATATTATAAAGTTTCCAAACGTTCACCAACGTTGAGCCTAGCATGGACGTAAAAAGCGGCCATCACCACTTTTTGCCTCGAAATTAATTGTTAGGCATTGACACACTGATTGTGTTAGTCTACGCCACCCATACCGTTATCGTAATCCGCAATAAGATTCGACTGCTGAATGAAAGCTTTTCTTTTTTCTACTGATGACCAACGTTTGACATAATGCATAGGCTGGATGGTATCAAAGTTTGTACCCATGGTGACACCACTATTGTCATTCCACTTTACAAAAAGAATATTATTATTGACGTCGTAAATGTGCTCAAAATGCCCTCGTCTCTCCTTTTTGAATTCTTTTTTTAGTTTCAATGGGTATTTCTTTGTTCGGTTTTCTCTTACTGTTCCAGTTGCTCTGAAGCCCTTCTCTCTCAACAATCGCAAAAGCTCATGAGAAGTAAAAAAGTTGTCAAAATAAATTATGTGGTCAGATAGAAGTTGAACTTTTTCTAGCAGCTCAAGCACAACTCGAGATCCCAGTGGCATTTGTAACAAATCAGCGTTCACATTTTTTACACCACAATACGAGGGTTATCTGAAAAGTTTAGGACCACAACGTAAAGATAGCGGCACTTTTCAATAAAAGCTAGTGAATGCTAGTTGTGCATCTTTTGACACTTTGACAGTTACTTACCGAAGTTTCAGTCATTTTGGAAGCGCAGTTTTTAATTGGCAGTCGTTTGAGTGAGTCGGTGTGAGTGTTTTTTGTGAAAATGGAAAAAATTGAGTATCGAGCTGTTATTAAATTCTTGTTTCTGAAAGGCAATACTCCTACGCAAATCAAAAATGAGTTGGACTCTGTATTTGGGGACTCTGCACCATCATTTACCACAGTGACATTTTGGGCAGCTCAATTTAAACGTGGCCGCAAGAGCTTGGGAGATGGTGAACGTTCGGGCCGTCCAAAAACTGCAACCGCTGACGATTACATTGCTTAAGTTCACCAAATGGTATTAGACGACCGCCGAATTAAAGTGAGGGAGATAGTAGAGGTTATGAAAATGTCCAAAGAATGTGCTTGTTACATATTAAATCAAGATTTAGGCATGAGAAAGCTGTCCGCACAATAAATTCGAGTTTTGGCGCTGATTAATTGCTGTAGATGAGACTTGGATACACCATTATACGCCCGAAACAAAAATTCAGTCAAAACAGTCCAAGGGCGTGTCGGCTCCAAAAAAAAGCAAAAACTGTTTTTTCGGTTGGCGACTGTGTTTTGGGATAGTAAAGGAGTTATCTTAATCGATTATTTGCAAAAAGAAAAAACCATTACAGGAACATACTACGCATCATTTCTTGCCAAGCTGAAGGCAGAAATTGCGGAAAACGGCCACATTTGCAGAAAAAGAAAATCCTGTTTCACCAAAAGACAACATCTCAGTGGTTGCGATGGTGAAAATCCATGAATTATGGTTTGAACTGCTTGAGCATCCGCCTTATTCACCAGATCTAGCCCCAAGCGGCTTTTCGTCAAATGAGGAGGCAATCACCTTCGTGAACAATTATTTTGAAGAGAAAAACGCTTAGTACTCTTTGGACGGGTTAGAGAGATGGGAGCATCGCTGGGAGAAGTGTGTAGCGTTACAAGGAGACTATGTAGAAAAACAAAAAAAAATTTGAGAAGAAATGTCTTGTATCATTGTTCGGTGGGAAACTTTTCAGACAACCCTCGTATGTACCAAAGTTGTAAAGTTAGCCACAACTACTCATCAGCATCCAGTTCTTGAAGCCAAAACGAACAGGTTTTCCTCTTATAAATTGTTTTAAAGAATGGTGGCCAAAATACTTTATCATGGCTTCATGAATGGATAATTTTTCATATATGAAGCCCCATTGTTGATATTTTTGGCACAAAAGATTCATAAGAGGTCTGAACTTTGCCATTTTGTCTTGAGCATCTAGTTGATTGTTATTTGCGAAATGAATATATTTTTTTATCTCATAAAAACGATTTCGCGGCATGTTGTTTGCTACCAATGCGTTTCTTCTATCCTTATCCAATTTCTATTACATGGACTGGGCATTGAATGGTTACCACTATTGAACATAATTCCTATGAAAATTTCCAACTCTTCCTTTTTGGAAATTGAGGCTTTGATGGTTATGTTGAGAAGCATAAAGTCTAGTTTGATTCAAGATCAAGTCTTTTACCCCATTATCAAATAGCATTTTGTAGCATTGTGATCCTCGCAATATATGTACATAAAAAATTATTATCACTGTTCATTTGAGAAAAGCAAATATTGTAAAACTTTAACCAAAAATTATTCTGTTATTTAAAAAAAAGAAAAGTAATCTATATTATTTCGGGTGGTATGGCAACCCTTAAATGCACCACTCATAGCTGTAAACAACTTTGATAGAAAATTCCCACGATCAAGTGGAGAGTATAAAAGGAGCCGCCTAAGCAATGGACAGACACTCAAATTTGGTATTTCGCCTTGCGAAGTTTTATGAGCGTCCATTGATCCAAATTAAATAAATTAAAAAAAAAAAAAATAAAATACAAAAACACTTGTGCTGTGCAGTCGTGAAAAAAAATAAAAAATAATATATACATACATACTTAGAGCGGGCATCCTCTATCCCTGCCCACGGTCGGAGTGCTGTTGCTTGCACTTGGTCAATGCCGTTGCTGTTATACGTTTCTGCGTACGTCCACGTCTGTAAATACAGACCAGCTGTTTTGGCACTAAGTGAAACACAGGTAGACCCCCGCCCGCGCCTCTCAGATCACTCTGATCTGAAGCTACCTGGCTACGAACTATTGCCATTATTCTTCTCTCACCGCGGCCTCGCCATCTACGTGCGTAGTGATGTAGCTTACCAAACTCCACCACAATGTAGTCCTTGTTCCAATCCGGAATTCAATTTCATGTGGTTAAAATTCCATCTCCGTAAGCAAATTATCCACTACTGCTTTATTTACAGAAGCCCCAAACTAGACAGCAATTCGACCTTCAACGAGTTTGATGCACTGTCTGACTCCATACAAAGAATTGTATCCCTGTATCCTCATACTGAAATCGTTATTACGGGCGATTTCAATATACGCAATTCTGGGTGGCTTCGACATTCTGGACAGACAACACCCGAAGGACGGTGTGTTGAGATCTTCGCTGCGGAAAACAACTTGACCCAGCTTGTAAATGAGCCCACGCGAATCCCAGACGTTGATAGTCATACCGCCAACACCCTGGACTTGTTTCTAACCTCTCACCCTGATAAGTACACTGTTGATGTGCTCTCACCTCTAGGCTCGTCGGACTTTTGTGTCATATCAGCTAAATTCTCGTGCACTGACCACACAGTTAGAGAAAAAATTCCTAAAAGAACAGTATGGCAATACGAGAAAGCCAATTGGAGCGGACTTAACACCTTCTTTAAGAATTTTAACTGGTCGTTATGTTTTCTCGATAACGATGTGGATGCCGCTGCTGATATGATCACAGACACTATTCTCTTTGGAATGAGACCCTTTATCCTTCACCGGATGAAGAGTATCAGACCAAAGGAAAAGGCGTGGTACGACTCGAGCTGTAAGGAGGCTGTCAGGTTGAGAAAAATGTTTTTTCGGTCCTGTAAGAACAACCCCACAGAGAAAAACCGGAAAAAATTCAAGCGAGCTAGGAATGACTGCAACGCCTTTCTTAAGCGTGTCAAATTTTTATACGACCAAAAACTGAGGCAAAAAATACTACAATGTCTCAAAGGTAGTAAAAATGTTTGGTCGTTCGTCAAAAACATTAGAAATTCTGCCTCATCCTCCATCCCAACGCTCATTCACAATGACATTCCAGCTGTCAGCTCTTTGGACAAAGCCAATCTGCTTGCTGCACACTTTGCGGCCAGCTCAATGCTTCCACATTGTGCTTTGTCTCCGCCTACACTTGAGTGCGTCGAATCTTCAATGGGACGAATCCACTTTCGCACTCGTGTAGTAGCAAGAGTACTTAAAGATCTTAACGCTCACAAATCCGCTGGTCCAGATGGTATATCTCCCCTTCTTCTGAAGAGGTGTTCTTCTACGCTGGCAAAACCACTGCGCAAGCTTTTCCATCAATCCTACTCTTTAGGACTCTTTCCGAGAAGATGGAAAACAGCATTTGTCCAGCCCGTACCTAAAAAAGGCGAATCTTCTTCTCTCTCCTCTTACAGACCCATTGCACTTACGTCCCTTCTTTCCAAGGTCATGGAAACGCTGATAAATCGTCAGCTCATGAAATATCTCGAAACACGAAATCTTCTTAATGACCGGCAGTACGGTTTTCGTAGCAACAGGTCCACTGGTGATTTGATGGCATGTCTCACCGAAAAGTGAAATGAAAGTTTACATCAATCTGGCGAAAGTAAGATAGTTGCACTTGATATTTCTAAGGCATTTGACAGAGTTTGGCATCATGCTCTTTTGTCGAAAATGCGTGCATTTGGGATCGATGACTCTCTACTTCAATGGATTAGAAATTACCTTTCGGAACGTTCAATTCAAGTTGTCTTGGATGGTTTCAAGTCTGATACTCACAAAATAAATGCTGGTGTGCCCCAGGGCTCCGTTCTGTCTCCGACACTCTTTTTAATTTTCATCAATGATCTCTTGTCTGCTACTTCTAATCCAATTTACTCCTTTGCTGACGACAGTACTCTCTGCTTTTCATATTCGTTCCCGAAATCACGTCCCTGCCCTTCGGCTGTAAAACGGGAACGGCAGCGTATGTTAAGCTCATTAAATTCCGATATAAACAGCATAACAAATTGGGGAACTACCAACAGAGTGGAATTTAATGCTTCCAAAACACAATGCTGTCTGCTGTCGCTTAAGCGAAATTCAAATACCCTGCCATTATCCATGAATGGCACTTGCATCGTTGAAACCGAAAAACTTTCCATTCTCGGTATGTGTGTCAATGACAACTTACGTTGGAATGACCACATATTCGAAGTCGCCAAAAATGCTGCGAAATGTCTAGGTTTCCTTAAGCGATGTAAGAAATATTTCACCCTCTCTGATCTGGCTTCTATATATAAGGCTTTCATCCGCCCAAAACTGGAGTACAATGCCCACATCTGGTCTGGTGCTCCCAAGACTTCTTTGCGCCTACTAGATAGGATTCAACACCGTGCGATGAAACTAATAGGTGATGCTTATATTACACAGTCGATTGACACCCTCGACCACCGACGTAATGTCTCCTGTCTCACCTTGTTCTATCGCTATTTTCACGACCAGTGCTCCTCAGAAATTGCCAGTAGCATACCGCCCCTTCAAACTTCCAACCGTAACACCCGTCTCGCTACGAATGCTCATCAGTACACCCTCAAGCCCACTTTCGGACGCACCCTGAAATATCGTGATACTTTCCTAAGCCGAACAACTCGCTCATGGAATGCCCTGCCGAGCTCTTTATTTCCTAGCCATTACAACCTTCAAACATTTAAAACAAACGTACATCGGTACCTCTCTTTTCTTCCTCCCTAAATTTCCTTCGCCCGCGCTATGTGCAAACATTTTAAGGGTACGTAATCCCTTGTGCGCGCGCAAATTATTAAAAAAAAAAAAAAAAGGTGCTTTTGACAAGCGCATTCAAGAAGGACTCACGCACCCAAACATGTAAGAAATAAAATGTTTCTACACCAAGGAAAATAAATTTAAAACTTCGTTTGCATGCGGCTTACGAACAAATTGCGAAAATGGATGCATGTAATCACTCTTTAAAGAAAATTCTAAAAAAAAAAGACGAAAGAATCATGTTCCTTGAAAGGCAGTTGTCCTTAAAGGAAAAGGAGCTCATATGCTCAAAAAAAGAAGCAGAGGAGAATTTTTGCCATAGGTTACCCACCGAACTTCAAACAGTTGCAGAAAATGTGAAATTAAATTTAGATAGGAAAGCTAGGGGCTGTAGGTATACAAATGAATTGAAAATGTTGGCACTTTCGATTCATTTTACTTCACCAATCAGCTATAGGTTGCTAAGACCGTTTTTCAATTTACCTTCGGTTGTCACTCTGCGGACATTTATTTCATCATGGACGAAGACACCGGCAAACATCGAGTTCAACGTTAAGAGCTTAGAGCTCAATATGAGTCAGCTACCAGATATTTATAAATACTGTTTCATTTCAGCTGACGCGTTGTCCTTAAAACCAAATTTGTCCTATTGTAGGAAAACCGTTATTGGTTTCGAGGACTTTGGCATTGCGAAAAGATGGAAACATCCTCTGGCCTATTATCTTGTTCGCACCTGCTGCACGTTATTTAGGCTGAAAAAAATCATTTTTGAGGCAATTTCTGAACTCCAGAAAAGTGGCTTAATCCCGATGCAATTTGTGTGTGATCAGGGATCGAATTTCAGATGTTTGGCGCGGTAGCTTGATGTAGATATTGGTAGGCCATACTTTTTAGTAAATGGAAGCAGAGTATTTTTTTTCTTCGACCCTCCCCATTTACTAAAAACTGTCCGGAATTGCCTATTAAAAAAAGATATTACTTTTAATGATTCGGGTATTCGACGAGCAACCTGGAACGATGTCGCTAGATTATATGACATCGATTCCAAATCAAAACTTAGGTTAGCACCGAAACTGACAGAGGCGCATATAAGACCTAACAACTTTCAACGAATGAAAGTTAAATATTTCTCCCAAGCTTTAAGTAACACAGTTGCAGCGGGTCTTTTGACTTTGACTTATTGCAGCTCTGTGCAAGGACCGGCAACAGTTAGCAGCACAGCTGATTGCCTTTTATTTTTTAACAATTTGTTTGATATATTTAATTCGTCGAGGCGTAAAGACGCAAGCCATTTTAAACAGGCATACAGTCAAAGTGAAATTCAGGAGCAATTTTTGTCAAGCGCCAAACAACTTCTTCAATCAAGATGTAACCAACCAGTTCTATTTTATAAAGGGCTGGTTGCTAAACATCTATTCGTTAACATCTTTGTGGCAAAGTATAAAAACCTGCGATTTCATGTATTTATATACTAGACATTTAAATCAGGATTGTGTAGAGAATTTTTTTTACTGAAGTAAGAAGCCACGGAAGTAAGAAGAACGGAGCCATTCCCGTTCAATTTTCGACCATTTTCCAAAAATTATGGGGTCTTCAGTATTTAAAGATTATGAGAACGGGAAATTGTGAATTGGGGGACTACATTAAACTAAATGAAATATATGACCATCATTTGGTTCAGCAAACATCTTGGGTCCAAACGCAGTTGGACATAGCACCAAAAAAACACGCTAAATGTACACCTAACATCAGATATAGATACGATGAGCAGTCGTTTCCTAGCTCTTATCGAGAACGGTCGACTTGTTAGTAGTGTGCATAAAAGTGCAAAACTAGTAGTGCAAAAGTATAAGCAAACTTGTGGCAAAAGGCAGTTTAGCTCAGTGGTGGAGTGGTTGACTCGAGACGTGGAGGATCCTGGGTTCGAGTCCAGTACAAAATTCGAGTGGATCTTTTTTTCGTTTTTTCACTTAATTGGTCACAACATTGATTAACAAAAGTGGTAGAAGTGCAGAGGAGTGACGCATGTTGAACCGTTGACAAAACGCATGACAACAAGGGCATGTGAAATGCAGCAACAGCAAGCAACAACAACAAAAGCAGCAGCAGAAATGCAAAAGTCGGACGATAGTTCGAAAATAGAGAAGCGGCGGAGAAAAAACAAGGTGTCATCGAACCTGTCCGCAACAAAAAAAAGTAAAGATGTTGAAAGCATCGAAGCGGCCGGAAAGGAGTTTTCGTACGAGTCTGAAGGGGGTGAATTCCGGTACATCGGAGAGGGGAACTCCTTCAAAGTATTGTCAGACACGGATACCTCTGCAGAAGAGGAAGAAGACGAAGAGGCTCAGCTTGACAAGCTTATAAAGGAGCTTCTGGAAAAAAGAGAAAAGTTGCGCCGGCAAAAGCAACAACAGAAACAACAGCAGCAGCAAATACAAACAATGAAAGAGTTGCCGATGGAGAAAAAACAAAAATCGCCGACAAGACAAAATCATCAGCAGCAACTACAACAGTAACAAGAACAACGATTACAACAAAAGAAACAAACGCAAAGATTTCAAAGACAATCACAACAACAACAACAGTTACCGCAGCAGTTACAAAAACAACAACAAATTAAGCAGCAGCAACAGCAGCCACAGCAAAAAAATCAACAGCAGCAGCAACAAAAACAACATCCTGGCAACAAGGGGAGAGAAAAAGTGCCACCAATTAATGTAAGTAATTTCGAAATTCATGATAGTATTAGATTATGTAAGTTAGTAACTAAGAATTTCTATGTGAAAAGATTAAGTGCAAATAAGCATATTATTAAGTGTAGTAACATGGAAGAATATAAAAAAGTACGTAACGCCCTGGGAAAAGCTGACACTGAGTTTTATACGTATACCCCTAAAAGTGAAAAACTTCAGTCGGTGCTGTTAAAAGGCATCGATCCAGCAGTTAAAACGGATGAGCTCGAAGAAGAGCTTAGAAGGTTTGAAAGCGACGACCTCAAGTTCGTAGGTGTCAAGCTGTTTACTACGGCCGCGGCAAGGGATGGTAACCGCAAATTACCATTCTTCTTAGTGCAATTAACTCCCAATAGCAAAATCGATAGTCTGCGTAAAATTAAATTCCTGTACTACTCGTATCATGCTGTAAGTTGGGAAAAATTAAAGAGGGCAGATCGCGTACTGCAATGTATGCGCTGCCAGAGGTTCGGACACGCCGCAGCTAATTGCAATATGCAATTTAGGTGCGTGAAGTGCGATAAGGACCACAAATATGGAGAATGTCCTTTAGGTAGCGATAGAGTAGTGGATAGGGATCAACTCTTCTGTGTACTCTGTAGGAGCTCAGGGCATCCTGCCAATTTCAGAGGTTGTCCTAGGTTTCAAGAGTTGAAAAAGAAAGTCCAGGCTCGAAAACAGCTCATCGAAGAAGAGAAGCATCAAAAGAGTCGTGCTTTTTCTAATTTTGTTGCACCCAGTGTATCCTTTGCCCAAATGGTATCTGGATCGGGTAAAGCCACAAAAACAGCAAAAAATATGCCAAAGGTAGCCGAAAAGGCGCCGGAAACAGATTTGGATTTGAAAGCGATCCTTCTGTCCCTACACGGAAAAATCGATCACTTCCAAAAACAATTAAATGAACAAGCGGCTCGAATTGACGTCATCTATTCGACACTGTTCGACAAGTCTGGCACGCCGATATAATGTCTGCTACGTTGAATGAGGTCAACTTAAAGATCCTTGCGTTAAATGTTAACTCACCAATCAGAAACGAAAGGAGAACTAATCTGCAAAACCTGTTGTTAAGTGAACGGCCAGATGTGCTTTTGGTAAGCGAAACTAAGCTTAACCAGAATCACAAAATTGGCTACAGTGGCTACAATACATATAGAAGGGACCGACCTCACTCCTTACAAGGGGGTGGAGTTGGTATCTTATTACGCAAGGGCATACGCCATAGGGTCATATACAGCGGAGATTTACTGAGGTTCCGGGTGTTGGAAGCCTGCATCATATGCATTCCTCTTCATAGTCGAAGGCGACTGTATGTGGTGTCGCTTTACGCACCTGAAGTACCAAATCCCATTCAATTTATAACTGAGCTCGAAATACTTTTTCGATGCCTTCAGCTTCAATCGGAAGAAAATTATTACTGTCTGGCCGGAGATCTGAACGCTAGACATGCGGCATGGGGAAATAATTTGCCGAACACTAGAGGTAACCAATTGTACTACTGGTGGAGTCAATATATGATTGAGTACAAACTTGAGTTGTACGCGACGAATATTCCATCCTTTCCAACAGGTGGTTCCTTTTTGGACTTGGCTCTTATAGGCAATAGACTAGAACTGACAGACGTGGATCTAAACACACGGAACTGTTTGCGAGCGTTCGAGTACGATAGTGATCACGGTTTTTCGAAACCGTATATACGGTGAACAATCCGGCTCACCGTTATCACGACATTGATAACAGGGCCTACGTAAGTCACTATTATTTACGCAACGAATTTCAAAATTAGCGATCTGAGAATCACGGTTTTACCGTATTCAGTGAAGAAAACGCTGCAAATGTCATCGTCGCCAATGAGCGAGCTTCCTCGAATTTGTTCGTGCGAAAAGATGAACTCCTGTGCATCTTGGACTCACTGAAAAACAAAAAGTCTTCTGGAATCGACGGAATCCCAAACGTCGTATTGAGACACCTGCCCTTGGAAGCAGTGGATATTTTTACTACGTTATTTAACAATGCGCTGAATAACGCTTACTATCCAGCTCATTGGAAAATAGCATTTCTATAAGTTGACAAGGAGGGGTATGCCGAAACCTCTGCTGTATATGATTTATAACATGCTTATGGGAAAGAAGTTCGTTGTCAAATGTGGCAACGTCACTTCGAGCAAAACCTTTGATATTAAAAACGGCTTACAACAGGGGGCGGTGATTTCTCCGATCCTGTTTAACATTTACACAAGTGATCTCGTAAGTTCCCTCAATCAGTCTATAGCGTACGCAGACGATTTAGTGGCGTACAGATCAGGTCCAAAAATCGAAGTCATCGATGCTCTTCTGCAGCGTGATTTCGATCATATTAAGGCGTATTGCGATGATTGGAAATTGAAAATCAATTTCCAAAAGTCAGAAACAATCTTGTTTAGGACTCCATTGCGATGGGCTTCTAGGGATACCAGACATAACTGGCGAAATTTGGCCATCATTGGACAACACGGGATGCCATTAGCGGTGAGAAGCGTAGTTAGATACCTTGGTATCTGGCTCGATAAATATCTGTATTTTGACAAACATATAGATGTTTGTCTCGCTGGGGCCAAGAAGGCCTTAGCCCTGACAAGAAGGCTGTTTCACAGCAGTCAACTTGTATCCAGGGTGAAGGTCATATCCTATGTGGCCCTAATCAGGCCAGTCATCGCGTATGGTTGCCCTGTGTGGTTTAACGTAGCGCCGTCTCAGATGGAAAAGATTCGGGTGTTTGAAAGGCAGTGTCTTAGGACCTGTCTGGGTTTGTATAGAACACCAGAATCAGAGTACAAGAAATACTATCCCAACAAAGCCCTTTACGATGGGGCTTATCTGAATAGGATTGACAATTTCCTGATTAAGGTGATTCGAAGGCACGTTGCAAGGGCAATGACCAGCGACAACAGCCTGATCTTTGGGGCTTATTACCCCAATGAAATGTACCACGAGAGCTCACTTCTATCGGGCTTCATCCCGACGGAGGCTTTTCTTCATATAGATGCTAAAGGTTTAGTGCAAAGTAGGGATGGTATCCCGGTAATATACCACCGCCACCGCGGTGCGAAGGACAAGCGGCTCATCTACGACGGGTATGTCGCTAATGCTCAGGAGCTCCTCCGTTTTAGTCCCGCGATTGCGGAAAGGGATCGGGTCGATGCCGAAAAACAGTTCGCCGAATTCTGGTGGCTTAAGGAAGTAGGGAGGGTAGTCATGCTTTCCTAGGTCGGAACGTTACTGAGCTAACACACTTTTCCTAGTTTTAAGTTAGATTAAGGATAGTTAGGGGGATCTCGTGGCAAGGCCGGGCTCGTTAACATGGGGCGGCACTTCTAAGAAGTGACTGATGCTTCATGGAATCAGTTAAGTCTGGGCGGTGCTTGTGCACGATGTTAAGGACTGCCAGGCGCCCGAAATCGCAATCGAGATGGTGACCACCCGGAGTGAGAGTCTACGAGTGCTCACCACCCCGATTATATTAAGGTTATACTAAGTAGCTTAGGTAGGTTAAGTAGAATAGGGCATAGCTTTAAGTTTTATACAAAAATTAAAAAATGATATAGTATCTAAGTTTTTTCCAGAACTTTTCTTAGAAATATTTCGATTTTATTGATAGATAAGACCATTAGTCGTAAGATAGTTTTAAGGCCGAAAGGCAAAATATATTGACATTGTTAAGTTTAGAGAGTTCAGTAAGAGCCAGTAAGCTAGAATAAGTAACAGTCATTGTGAAATTAGATTTAAGCATTTTTGTCTAGAATATAAGCTAATATTGAAAGAAGTAATAAAAATGAATTTAAAAGTTAAAAAAATAGATACGATGAGTTTTCTAGAAGAAAACAGTTTTATGTATGTCTGTGGTTGGCTGTACAGGAAGTGTTTTAAAAGTCACAAGTGCAGCTTGCCATTGCCCACTTTAGACAGTGCTGAGAAGTCCACAAATCTAATTTTTTCCTCATTTAAGCAGTACGACAAATGCAACTTGCGTGTGTTAGGAGGAGCAATTTTGCCTTGTATTCGATGAATGCTATTTTTTGCACGGGGTTGCAGCGGAAATTTCCGCGAAAACAAAATCTGTTCGCACTTTCGTTTGCTGCAAAAAATTTCTCAGAGTAAGGTTATACTTCATTTTAAAATTTTGGAATAGAAACATAGCAGATCCGTCTTCCTAGAACAAGTTTCTTCGGGTAAATCATTTATAAAAAATAAACAGCATCCATTTTTATCCAAATATTTATAATCTCTTATTTAAGAGAACGGGTACAATAGGCCTCCAGGGGAAACCGAACACCCAACCAAAAAAATCGGTTAACGCTCCGCTATGCATACCTCAGGGGTGGTGTGGAATTGCATTATCAAAAGAAATAAATAATTTTTTTATAAAGAAATTTATTTACTTTATTTATGAAATGAGAAAATCAAACGAAAAATACATACTTTGTTTTTAAAACCGTAAAACACAAATTTTGATTTTGATTTTCACTCTTCAGACGGATTCACCAAGATGTTGGAACTGCAAATGTTGAATCTGCGAAAAAAAAACATTAAATTCACGGCTAAATAGAAACAATTGTATTTTACTCAGATGTCTTTAGTTAGTTAGTGTTGTTTTCACTCTTCCAAAGCATTTGCCAAGATGTTGAATAGTAAGATTATTCTGCAAAATAAGAAGTTTGATTAATTACTTACTTTAGGTGGCGCTACAGTCCGGGGTGGACCTGGGCCTCAGTCAACAAGCTTCTCTAGCCAGCTCGATCCCTGGCTAGCTGCCTCCAGTTTCGCACGCTAAGTTGACTGAGGTCCTCTTCCACTTGCGTGCCGAAGACCGCCCGAGGGATTTTTCTCTCGAGGCAACCAAGAACACCCTCATCCATTTTTGAAAATGTCCATGCCTCTGCGCCATAGAGCAGGACCGCGATTATTAAGGTCTTATAAA